>BMAO01036597.1:0-78958 GCA_019973975.1 Trichonephila clavata | reverse complement strand
TTTTTTAAAGAAAAATATCATTTGTATTTCTGCAAAAAGTAGACACAAAAGATAAATCAATGGATTGCTTGTTTCGATGTCTAGAAAAATTCTACTGTTTCTTTTTCTTATAAAAAGGCATGTACTTGATTTTTTGTTCTGAGTTGTGTTACAAATTGGAGGAAATTTAAATTTTATTACAGCATAAATGTACATATATTCACAAAAATATTTAAATTCCGCGTCAAATTTTCGTATTTTCAGTTACTATGGTAGGTATCATTTTAAAGATTGAAGCTTTAAAATAGGGAATCATGCCAAATGAATAGTTTTTCGTGCCAAAAAGAAAGTCTTTCTTTTGTTTCAATGTCAAACCCAAATGTCATCATTCATAAAAGAAAAACAAAATCAGAAGGGCATATTTCATGACGTAATGTTAACTGATAACTAATGCTAACTAATAACACTAACATTTCAGTTAACTTAAATTTTATTACATATATTTATGAATTTGAAGGATTCTTAAACAAAACTTGCCTCATTTGATCTAATCTGGTAATAAAAAATATATAACGTCAAATTTTTTTTTATTAAAAAAAATGCTATACATATATATTTCTTTTAAGTCTTTTAATGCATTTTGAAATTTTATTTTTTGAAAATGATTCAATTCATTCTCTTTAAACGAAGGAAACAAAAGACACCTAAGCTATGTTCTATTGTAAAGATAGGTATATATCAGAAAAATATTTTAATTTGTTGGTGTATTCTCATTTCTTTCATCATGTATTAAAGTTTTAAAAGAAAATCTATTTTATAAGTTAATCATGTATTTTAAATACTTGATAATATTAATTTGATATAAAAATGATTCTATGGTCAGCATACATTTTTTAATCTGAAAAAAATATTCATCCCTTTTGTGTACATGAATCATTTAAATTTTTTATATCGATGTGAAATTCTCTCGTATTATATTTGTTTATCATATTTTGACATTTTCGATAATTTTTCATACATTACGATGAAATAAAAAAATAAGATTATTAAGTTTTTGTTAATGTTTCCTTTATAAATAAAGTTTCTCACAAAAATATATGATGGATAGAATTCTCCAACATTCTTGTCAAATATTATACCAGATTATTTGACATCCAATTGTAACTTAATTTTAAGTATATTCTAAATTTATTTTTTTCGTAATGAAGACCCTTATTTATAGTAGTTATAAAATTCATAAGGCATTTTTATCACTCAATTATCTGCATTCAAATTTCATTTGCTTTAAATTTCAAACGGTAGTTTTTTGTATTTTAATACCTTAAACTAAATTCGCATACTTTTCATAATAAAGTTCTCAAAAATAAATACTTGTACCTATCAAATATGTTATAAAAAGACATTGTGGAAAAATATTTTTGTACAATATCTCATAAGCAGGGGTGTTGCACCGGCCCCTGCTTATGAGCTTATTCCGCATCAATGATACGGGGCCCCTAAACTACAGGAGCCTTAGCATATGTGCGGAAAAATTATTAATATATTAAGGAGCCCCGAAAAAGAGGGTGCAAGAAAATTTTACGGGGCCCACCTGTGTTCATAAGCTAATTTTAAGCTTTTAATTCAAAGCCGTGAATATAAAGTAACAAACTGTTCAAAGAACTCTAATCTATTAATTACTCGTCACAAAATTAAGTAATTAATTCCTGGAATAACAAACTTTCAAAAAAAATATTTTTCGGAACTTAAGATGCTTTTGCGCATAAGTGTTGCTCAACCAGAAATTTCCTCAGACATTAATAATTTCAGGAGACCGAAAGCACGAGACGGAGGCAATATTTTTCTACTAATTCTTTAAGCAAAATCTGATATTTTTTTTTAGATGAAACGTGTTATTCTGTCTTATGTATTGCGCTATAGTGAATTCACGCTCGCAAGATAAACACGTGTTTTTTTTAAAACTGAAAATACTATTTCTGAGCGTTTGCGATTTATTAGTTAACGTAAGTCCTATTGAATTAAACAATCCAAAGAATTCATCTGCTTAAATTCAAAATGTCACTCCTGTTTTCTTTATAAAAGATACACTTATCTCTCTTTTACTAGTTGGCATCTACCTGCGTGCCGTAGCGTCACATTTATATCGAACGTCTCGTCACGTGTTTACATCACCCACGTGAAGCGTTATACATTAGTGGGTTTATTTTTTTTATAATACAAAATTCCAGTTTTCTTAAAAGCATCGTGTGTAGAATTGTTTTCGGGTAAGAGGGGGATATCTCCTTTTTCTCCCCTTTATCTGTGTGTTTTTTTCAGTTTTGATTATTGCTTAAAATTGATTTAATTTGTGATTGCTGAGGGTAATATAATATTTTGGAAAATGAATAAGATACTGTTTCTGTTTGAGAAAACTGTTTGTTTGTTTTGTCCACAACGCGCGTTTGTTTATGTAAAATATTTTTAAAAAAATTCTTAAATTTAAGGAACGTTTTCTGGAGATACTGTTGACACATTCTAAGGTAGCTTTCTGAAAACTTGATTGAATTTCATTTCGATATGCAAATCAGTGATTGCTAAAAAAGTACCTATTCAGCGGTTACTTTTCCGGAATTTTTTTACAAAGTATCTTCATTTGAGCATGTCCATGTGTAAAATACACCCAAACAAAAATTTATTTTGAAAAATTAATAATATTTTTTTTTTTTATTCTTTTTTTATCTTATGCGCCTTAAATAAAAGTAATATTCGTTTTCTGTAGGTAAAAATACCAAAAATCTCAAATTCCAAATTGAATTTCTTTAAAAAAATTTTTTTTATTTAAAACTTGTTGCAACTACTATTTGCACAGAGCTTTTAAATTAAGGCATTCGTACACTTTTATTTTTAGAAATTGATTTTGATGTCTAATGACAGTAAATAGCAAATGACAAAGCAGATTTTTATAAAAAAAAAGTTTTATTGAGTAAACTTCCCAGTTAATATATTTTCGAGTTTATAAAGACGCTTGTATCAGAGTTAAAACTAATTGGAAAAAGCATGTTTACCATTTGGGATATGGAATAAAAATGTATATTAATATGGGTTTGAGCTATTTTCTTTAATTTTTTTATAAGTAACAATTCGTAGTTTTGAACTTGAAATGGTAAAAATTACTTTTTTCTGGTTTCACTTTCATTAGTACAGTATATTTTTTGTGTGCTTGAATATAAACAACTATAAAATTTTTCTGATATGCTTGAACTGTGAACTGCTTTATAGCAACAATTTTCATTTTCATTCGAAAACTGCAAAGTCACGTAAAAGGCAAAGATTATAAAAGTATATTACGATGTAATATTGGAGTAAGGATGATGATGTAATTTAAAGCTTTTTTTTTAATTTAAGATTATCACCTCGAATGAATTAGCATATTATTTTGTAATATCAAATATTTTTACTTAGGCATAGAAATGTGCCCAAGAGAATATGGAGTGGAAAGAGTATGAGTGTTTCAAAATAAATTAGAATACGAAATTTTCGGTGTAAAATGACTCATTTTGATTTGTGTTTAATATTTTTACGAAGGTTATTTTTTTTAAACTGATATTTAAATGCTTTAATGTGAGTCACTTTCGTAATGTATATTTTGCATCACACAAACTTCCAGGATAAAAATTTAACAATAACCAAAAAAAAAACCCTTTAAATTTTGAAACTGTTATTTACAGGAGTGTCATAAAATTTATAAAAACCTAATTTTTAATTTTGTCTTGCACCAAAAATAGTTCTATTTTTTTTTATTTTGTTTATTAATTTTTTAGGTGTTTTAGATGTAAAAAATGCGTTTCATATTTCTTTATTTCAATACATTTCTTTCTGATCGTTCTCATTCTGTATTTATCGCGTCTGAAAGCTATGAAAATGCACAAATCCCCACCCCCCTCCTTTATATTATTGTTAATAAAATAAAATAAAATTAGAACACAATTGGTTGTTTTTTTATAAAAAAAATAAATGAAAAATCACGAACAAATATAATCCGTTCAGCTTTTTACTTATCTATGCTTGTTAATTTAAAACAAATATGATATATTAAATGAATTGTATTCTTTTAAATACTTTTAAATATAAAATATTTAATTGTGACTGATTTTTTAACGTAAAAAGATTTAAGAAGTATTTTAACAAGTATTCGAACTGTTTTTTTTTAGAAAGTTTCTACAATGGATATATATATATATATAAATATTAATATATCATAACACCTAAATCTCATTCATACATCGCTGTTTTTTTTTGATAATTTAGAAAAAAAACTGGGCTATCTCTTAACAATTATTTTTTAATTAATTTTTCTGAAATATGATTATTAAATTCCCTAGAGGAAAACGATATTGTTGCAAATTAGATAAAATTTCCCAGTTAAGAAAAAGAAAAATCCATGATAAAAATCTACGAGTAGTTTTCGTTCCTGAATTCGAAAATGCTTTGAACAATACCCGAGTCACAAGTTTCTCATGCAAATTGAGCCCCGTGACGATGGTATGTAAAATCCATCCAATGTGCTCAAGTCCCCTTCCCCCATCCGTTTGTTTGTTTTTGCAGACTTTTAATACCATGTGATAAAGCATACCGATTGTACACAAGGCCGATTCCGGTTGCCACTGGTAACGACAACGTGACTAGGTCACCCTCACTGCTGTGACCTTGTTTCCCGGCGGATGACTTTGACCTGGACTAAATTCGTTCGCTTTTGTTTCCACTCAGTCACGTTATGCAATACCTACCCTCCCGACAGGTACTTCTCCCCTCCTCTCTTTTGGTGGCTCCGCTCCCGCTCATCCTGTGGGTTTTGCGCAATGGTATGGACTCAGGGTGCTCAAACGGGGACGGGGAGGAGGGGGGGGAAGAAAGAGTTGTTTTTGGTTTGTGCGCAGAAAAATGGCGTGAATTAAAAGACGTTTGGATTGGGAAAGAACTGCGAAGGGTTCGTTAGGAATGTTTTGGGTTGTTTTTGTCGCTTCCTGAGAAAATTGTTATTCAAAATATTTTTCGTAAGATTAATCGCTTGCAATTTTCGCCTATTTCGCAATTGGTTTGAGAGAAATATTGGAATTTTAGATGAAATATCTGGTTTTAGAGAACATTTTTTAAATCTCTTCAGAAACGAATAGTACTATTTTTTAAAAAAAGGTTTGATTAATTTTGTCCGGGTGAGTTGGAATAGAATGCTATTTTTGAAAAAATTTTCATAGCTCTGGAACTTCTTTTTAAACTGTATCCCGGTGTTGCTTTTGATTGATGTTTAATACAATTCATTACGTATTTGCATTCTGACAAATATATATTTTTTCATTTCTAAAGACTGTCTCAGATGTTTAATTTTGATGACGTCGACAATATTGAAAATTTCAGTTTCAGTACTGAAATGGAGGCTATTCAAATGTTGTTATAATTCAAAATGTTTAGAATAAAAAACGAAAATTTTTCCATCGAAATAGGATGGGTTAAATAGTTTTCTATTTATGTTATAACATTTTAACCTGGTTTTCCGTTACAATTATCACGAGTTTAGAATAATGTTTGTGTTGGTTATGTTCCTAAAAATAATAATGTAGTTTCCTTGTTTGAAAAACCGGTTGAACTCTGTTTTGATGTTAAACGCTTGTAGAATTCTTTCTTGTACATTTCGCTATTTTTACCACATTACATTCAAGACAGGTTACTTCAAATCATCACTGCAAATTACAAAGACATTTTACAAAACGTTAAATTTTTGTTCAGGAGACAAAAATAGGCAGAAAGGTTGTTGAACTATTGTTAGATTTACTTTCGAGGGTCAATTTGTAGTTTTGGGAAGCATTTTAAAAGGCTTCCTGTGGTTTAAAACCCGCAGCATAACAGAAAGTCGTGCCAAACGATTTCGGCGGTAAAAGCATAAAGAGGCCAAATTCCATACTATTAGGTTTCTTTTTTTCGTGGTCTATTTACATTTTCTGAAAGAATGCATGTTAGTTCATGATGTTCTAGAATTAAAAAAAAAATTTATTATTATTATTTTATCAATGACACGTTGTTCGTGTACCTTTCTGGAAAAACAGTTTTATAATCGAACATATTTATTTTAGTAATATTTGTGTTTCTCAAAAATTGTATGAAAACATTTCGTTATTTCGTTTATTAACTCAATGTTTGTTGAAGATACTTTCATTCGTTTTTTCTCTATTGTATTCTTGCGTATGTATTTTAAATGTACTGGAAGAAAAAAAATCGTATGTGTGCTATTTTTTGTTGTGTGAGTGTTTTATTAATTCGTGAAGACAAAAAGTAATTGCCATCAAATTTCTTCATGCTTGTATTGAATTCTGTGAATAATATATTTTAGTAATATTATGGTTATTTAGCATTGATTTCCTTCAAGCTTCTGTGTAATTCAAATGCTGTTCTTTCTGTGATAAAATTTTTTCCATTTGTAATCTTTATTGTCATCATTTCATTTTGGTATTTAAAAAAAATTGTGATTTCTCTTCCTGATTTTATAACCTTGAAGCTTTGATATACTACTGGTAAATACATTCAGAAACTGATAGCTAAACATTATTTTATGGAAACAATTATTCTTTAAAAGTGAACTAAGTTGGAAAGTTCAAAGCTTTCGACTTCTGTTGACTTCTACTAATAGAAACATTCTGAAATTATTTTAAAATATTATTTTTAATTAAAAAATAATATCTATAGAATAAGATTTTGTTTCTCCGAAATTTTAAATATAAATAGGAAAATGTTTCTATTTTTCAAAAAAAAAAAACCCTTAAATTTTTCAACGTCTTTATAACTCAATAATGATGATATAAGGTAAAAAAAAAAAAAAAAAAGACGATTCCTTTGCTAAACGAATACTCTTTTTAAAATTACAAGGGTGGTATATACAACTTGATGCACGTGTTTTGAGAAGCATCGTTATCTCTGATTAGGAAACTCTACTCTTCCTTCTCCTATTATTGAGAAAAGTTCTGGTGACGCAGAAGGTATCTTTTCCTTTGTCCATATTAAATTTCAGTTCGAGTTATTAACTCATTATGCTGCTGCAGATTGTTAAATGAAATATGAATCTACTCTGAAAATGTTTTCACTTACTCTGTCAAATCTTTTTCATTATTTCTGCCAGCGTAGAAAAAAATATCATAATTCGAATTTGATATTGATTTTTTTTATGATTATTTACATTCAAAATAAAATTTAAAAAAAAAACGAATGTGTTCGGTTTCAGTTTTTGTTTTTATTAAGATTCAACGAGTAAAATAACAAGTATGTTTAGTGCTACACTTATATCGCTAATTTCTACGTTGCAGCTCATTAACTAAAGGCAACTACTTGCTTATTAAGTCTCCGTTAGGAATCTTAATGATATGTTAATGAGAAATTGCACGACCAACGCTACCATGCTCAGGCCAACCCCCTTCCAAAACAAACACGTGATTCGAGAGAGGTCTACGAACTACCTGATGTCGTCCTTTGACCTCATCAAAGATGATGCTAGATGACTCTCCTATTGCACGTCGCCCCCGAAAAATGCGGTCAGCCCATCTATTTGCAGCACATTGACACCGACTGCTTGCTATTCTCAGACGCCTTGATGAACAATTCCGATTTGATCATTTTTTTTTTTTTAAACTCTTTGTTGGAAGAATGGTAACTCGTTTGCTGTTATTGAGGTACACATGAGATAGATTGGGAATGTCCGATATGTTGTAAAGAATGACTTAACATCCCATTTTTGTTTGTAGTTCACCATAAATGGACGTATATATATATATATAATATATATTGCGTAGGTGTGTTGAATTATTTTGGAAGTTAATGCAAAATTTGCTTGAGATTGTAATTAAATCCCTTGTTTTTAGGATTTATTGTCGGGGATTAGGATTTGAACGATTGTTTAGAATTCTATATATTATTTGTTCATATAGAAGGGTGGTTATCCCTATTTTAGAAGAATTTTAACATAATAAAAAATATGTTGATACATTAAAAGTGAATATTTTTAATTATTATCCTCTTACATAATTTTTATTATTCGCATACTTGTTTCTGTGTACTTATGTGGGTACAAAATTTGATTTCGTTGCATGTATAATTTAATATGCAAATAATTTGAAAATCAATTATGATTTAAAGAGAAATCAAAAATACTCTAAGAAAGTATTGACAAATTAAATTCGTTGTTTGAATTATTACAATTTAAATCGCGGAAATTGTTTTTAAAATATTGTTTTTATTCATTCACAAGTGCCAAAGTATTTTAAACTATTAATTTTAATGCTTAATAATTGTGAGTATTTGTGTTTATAAATTGGAGTTAATATTGGCAACTTAAATACTTAAAATATGCAGGTTATATTTTTATACTCTTTAATAAATGAAATAATGTACAAAATGTTTCCCAGCTTTAAAATGCTTAAAGATTATTAATGTGTCTGTAAAATGATATGAAAATCGTGATGAATTTTTTGATAACTTTCATTGCATCTCTTATTTTTTTTAAATTTTCGCTTAAACATTATTGATATATTGTTTATTTTAATTTGTATGTCATTAGTTGTAATGAAGAATATGCAAATCAAGTCTATTATTCTTTCCCGTAAAATTCCCATCTATCGTACTTTTGGAATTAATGATTGTAACATTGTTATTAGAGATTAAGGCGTCTCAGGACCCTTAACAGATATCCGTGCACTCGGGGAAAAAAACACATCCTTCTTTGAACCAATGTAACTTATCAATAAAACAAAAGAATTATTTGAAATTTTTACCACATGATAATCATATATATTGACATTATTTCTCAAATTTTCAGAGAATTTGAGAAAAAATTTAAAAGTTATAAAAAAAATGTCAATTGGACAATTTTTTAAAAAGATGGGAAAAAAATCATTAAAAAATCAAATTAAAAATATGAAAAAAGTACAAAATTGATCAAAGTTTACAAAATTAATTTTACTTGGTATAAAAATGTTTACTGTTGAAGTTATACTAACTATTAAGACATTTAGAGAAAAAAAATAATTTTCAAATACAATTGCAACAAAAATTTTAAAATTTTAAGAAAAAATAAATTAAATTCAAATAAAAAAAATTTTACTAAATTTTTTTTTAATTGTTGTGTAAGTTATGAAGAGCTTTATTTTGAACACACGTGTATGAAATTTCAAATTCATATTATAAACAGTTTCTGAGAAATAATGCGTGCAAGCTAAAATTATTTGTTTTTTTTTGGAAAAATAAAGTTAAAGATAAGAAAGAGGTAGAGTTTTTGTTGAAGTTCCACTAGTTATTTCTCAGTAACTTCAGAAGTTTTCACAGTATCAACAAAATTTTGGTATGAAAATGCTCAAAAATGTTGAGGCTTTAACGTATATTTTTTCCCCCAAAAATTGAAAAATTTGCAATTTAAAAGTCTTTAGACCCCCTTTCAAAATTATACTTTCAAAAATCTGTATTAACTTAAATTCATCCTAAGAAGTAAAAAAATAATTAGGAAAGTTTCGATTTATTAATTTTTCACCTTCTATTCGGAAAAAAATATTTTATATTTATTTTAAAGTCATTTAAAAATACTTTCTACAAGGAGAGAAAGAAAAAGCAACATGTGTCGAAAACATTCCTTTTTCTCAATCCTTTCAGGTGCACTGTATATATATAGCATTCCAATAAATACAATAGTATAGAATTGAGAAAGTAATTAGAAGTTTATGAATCTGATGAATTCAAAATGTCTAGAAGATAAAAACCTCAAGCTTTTCAGTATATCATTTTTCATAGCGTCAGAAAAAAGTGTATTGAAACTTTTTTTTTTTGTACATTTGGTGTTGTAATGTATCACATATGTGAAAAAAGCAATTTTTTCATGATCACCACCATATTACATTAACAAATATTTTTCTACAACCAAAACATACAAAATAATTAACATGCTCAGTACAATTTAATGAATGATTCTTAGAGATTCTTGAAATTCCTTACAAATCACTAATGAGTTTTATAATCAAAAGATTCTATTTTAAATTAAGTGAAATAAACCCACATTTCAAATTTGGAATTTCACAACCCCTCAGGTAAATCCCTTTCCACGTGCGCACGTCATGATGCTCTTTTTCCCCCCTTCTTTTCACCAAAGCACACGCACCGTACAATCACCTCAGGATAACTTTCCATCCGTATGGTGGACTACTTAGCAAGAGTGAACGCTTGGAGGTTAGTCAACTGTCATGGTCAGGGTTGATCGACCCGCAAGAGGAAAACGGGCAGGGGGGACACACAACACGAGCAAAACGAACTCTCCCAAGTAGGTCATTGTGTTAAGAAAATTCCGCTCTTACATCTCTCTCAAAGCCGGATGCCCGAGATGTGAGAACACTTTTGCTTGCCGATCAGAATGAGGACTTGTTGCAGCAATTAGACCATGGTTGAACGAACCTCCGTTTTCTTCTATCATTACTAGTTGGGATGTGTTTTTGAGGTTTCTATTTTTGGAGAAGATCTTCTTCCACCCTGTGGTGTATCGAGGGAGGGTTTTTGTGCATGCGTTCGCTTGTTGACGGCATGTTCGTCAACACGTAGTCGTTTTGGTTGTTAACCTGTTTTCTAGAATGGATGATGTGTGCGAGAGTTCGTGCAGTTCTCTGAACTGAAGCGAAAAAGAAAAAAAACCGCAATTTGGATGAATGGCATTGGTTGGAGAAACAGTCATCGTAAATGCAGATATTTCAGATGGAAAATTAGGATGTGAAATCTTGGAAATGGAATATGATGAAGTTGCTGTCGTAATTGTGAAAAATTGGGTCGGAGAATGGGGAATTACCAGTCCACAAATACCATTTGTATTTGCAACAATAAAAATGAATATTTTTAAATACACTTGAGAAGAAAATAAAAAGCTTCACTAAAATATTTTACACACACACACATTTTTTAAATGAATATAATGTAAGTAATTAAATTATGTTTTATCAAACCATTTTAATCATTTAAAAATTAAATATTTTAATATCGATTGAAGAACAAACTTCTAAAAAATGCAATGAAACTTTTTCAGAAAATGCAAGGCTGCAAGGGGGGAATGAAAAAGAGGGGAGCCACAATGTTTTTTTGCAGAATACATTGAATTTGAATGTGTGTGTATATGATAAAAATGTACACCCACCCACATATCCATGTGTGTGTGTTTGTGTGCAAAGTTATGTGTGCAACAAAAATACTTATTTAAAACGTTTGAAACGAATGATGTTTATTTATTGCTTACTTTTTTACAATATAGTAAAAAAAAAAAAAAAATTGACTGTCTTTTTCGAGTTCTAAATTATACATATATATCCTTCGACATTTTACAATTTTGATGTATTATATATACCGAAACATTTCTCAGCTCTAAGCGAATTCTTCAAACTTATCGTTTGTTGTGAAATTTTTAAAAGCGGTAACCTCTGAGTTAATTAATGTGTTACAAATTCCAATTTAAAAACTTCTTGGATATTTCATTTTTATCTTCTTCAGGTACTGTGGAAAATTCATGATTGTATTCAAAGGATATTGTGTTGTCACTTTAATGTAAAAAAAAAAACAGAATCTTGACACAAATTACTGTATTAATAAGTATTTATTAGCCAATATTGAGCATTTAATTACTTTGATCAAATTGGAGTTTTCCAGTCTGATATATAACTTATTCAACTTTTTAAAGTATTTTTCGATGTTTGAAATTAAGTCCTTCAATAATAAAATTTTTATATCGAGAAATTTAAATATTATGTATTATTTTTACTCTTCAAATACAAATATACGGTTTAATTACATATACAGCTTGCCTGAAATATGTTGAAGGTAATATACCAATTTCATCAGGTTGTCGAGCTTTTTGCCAGGGAAAAAAAAACAGTTCTATGCATTGAAAGAAAAGAAAAGTGGCGATTATAATAAGAATTAAATAGTTTCCAATGTACACAAAAAATCTCAAAACATATCAATGAGGGCAATATATGAATTAAAAAATTGTTTGTTTCTCTTTTCATATTATTTATGTGAAACATGAAAAAATTTCAGATTTTATTGCTCCTGGCAATATTATTTAGTGTATTTTTTAGAGTAGACTATAGGATTATTACATAATTACATCATCTTTCTATCACACATGAGATTTTCTCATACTTTTTCTGTAACAAACGTTGATGATATGAAATGTATTCAGTCATTAAAAACGAAATTTTTCTCTGACAGTAAGCGAGACGAACTTGTAGGGAAGCTTTTAAAATTGCCTACACTGTCAAGTAGGACAAAATTTTAGAATTATATTTAGAAAAAAAATGGAATTTTTTTTATTAAATGTGGCTTAGCCCTTCAGTTTGATAAACATACTATCTAGTTTATCTGAGATTTATTGTTATACATAATTTTTTTTCGAGTAGGGGAAAGGGGTTATTGACGAGAGTTTATTTTTAAAAAAATGATATTTAAAAAACAAATTATAAACCTCCTCATATCAATATCATATTTCCCTTTATTTATTGCTATAATTTATGGCATTTAAAGGAATGTGTGTAATAAAATATGAAAGATGACATTCTGTATTTTGCATTTATGTATATTAAACAAGTGATTTTATTATATTAATTTTGATTTTCAGTTAGTTTTTATTCTAAAGTATATAAAGAATTTCCACTTTGTTAAAAAGTTTAAGTTCATAATTTGTAAAAAAATTGTTACTTTAATGATATTGTGGGCTAATAACTTAAAAATATATTAATTCGTTTATTTTTTTTGTAGGAATTTGAATTTCTCAACAGTTGCTAATGAAGATGACGAGTTCGGGTTTTCACGAAAGAAAACTGTCAGAGTAAGTGAATATTACATTTTATTTAAAAAATTCCATGTCTTTTTAATGAAAAAAAAAATGGTTTTATAACTTGTGCTATCTACAGCAAGGAATAACTTAGACAAACATTTAATAAATTTCACGTCTTAATATTTGCATTTCAGAGTTCAAGTATATTAAATTGTTATGCATAGGAGGAATCATTTTTGTAAATAAGAAAATTCATTAATTTTAAGTTTCAATGAGCACTTTATATTTTACGCACATAAATTAATAATTAACGCGAAATCATTTTTAAGACAAATATTATGGAGGTTAACTGCTATTAAGAAAATGAAACGGGTTGTTCCCACACAAAAACACATATTTTAGTTCAATAAAATATTACTTTAAATTCAACAAAATGATTGATGACCGTAATATAAGGAGCTGACCTCAAATAGTAAATAAAATATGGCAATAAGCCTATCACCTTTAGTGTGTGTGTGTAAAAGTTTTTATTTCTTCCGACGCCTGTGGTAGCGAGCTCGCAGTCGACGTTGTAGAGTTCTGGGATCAAAATCTAGTGCTGCTTGATATCTGCCGTGTAGAGGTCTGATGCACCTTAGGCTCATGGTACTCTCGTTGGCGTGGTGTGTGAGCTCGAAGAGGGGATGTCAGGTCAAGTGTCGTCCTTATCACATGACCTTGGTTCAAAATTACGAGGTCTGTCGTCAATAGTTCTCATGTTTCTTCACAGTGCAACGTAAATTAAAAACTAAATCTATTCCTTTAAATTTTTGTTTTTTCCCTGACAGATACACCTAATAATCGCCTTTAAAAATGCGTATCACTTGTTAGTATACGAGTAAATGCTTATTATAAAAATGCTTGTATGAAATAATTGTATGAACATGTTTTAAATTGTACATATTAGTATCTATTAAGAGAAGATTGAAGAAATCTAGTATATATGTGTACGTAGAAATGATGATCACCAGATTGGTAATTAACGACGATTTGGAAATATGTTCATGACACATGAGTTGGGTGCAAACTAGATCAATCATCATCGACTAACTGCTTATCGCACTTCGAAAAGGCTGAAGCAAAGTAGAATCGTGTTAATTTTTCTTTCTTTCTGCGTTAAGTGATACAAATTCAACGTGAATAACATTCACGTGCATGTTTTGTTTTCCTACCGTGGCCCAAATAAATAAAAATAGATAAATGGACAGAATTTTTTTGTGTGTGGAGAAAACAACTGTATTAATTTACGATACTACTTCTAAAAAAAGAAAGAAAATTAGAGTTTTCTTATTAGAGTATTTTTTAATCTTAATGTGTGTGTGTAGGAGTGATTAAGATCAAAACCGAGCTTGGAATTCAGTACATTAAAATTTCTTAATACATTGCTAAATTATTGGCACTTCAAAATGTATTAAGTTAAGGCAACACAGTACCCTACAAATTTCAATAATACCGAAAAATCCTTTTGTTGCATTTTCTTGTGGACCATATCATTGGAAAGTTTGCCACCAAATTTCAAATCTGCTACCAAATTAGTTTTCTAGATATTTGAAGTTTTTTTAGAGTACTTAGAGCTTCGACAGATTTAACTTGCACCAAACCCGCTATTTAACTTCATTTTGGCTAAATCAGAATGTTGAAACGTGTACAAAAGTATCTATTTTTCAAGAACGTCGTAACACAAAGGAGTTCTTAAAGAAAAATTTCTTTACAGTTATAGTTTCCCCCAATTTTCTCATTCTTCGATATTTTGACATTATTTAATATGAACTATACAGGTATCGCTTTGTTATGCAGTTCATTTCTAATTTGAAAGCCTTGAAAAAGAAATTAAGTGTAACGTACATTTGATTCCTGTATTTTAAAGGCGCGTATTTTCAATAATGTGTACTTGGAAAATATTTTATTCGAGTTACAAAAATTTTTCCCAAATCCTTTAGAGTGTTTTAAAAATTTGTAATTTAATTCGCATATGAAATTTGAAATCCTTCTTCTTTGGAACTTTAAATAGAAGTTTCAATATAAAATTCTTGACAACCTAATATCCGTATATTCCCTCCTCATTATATTTTTCAAAGAAGGAAAGAAAAATAAAATCTTGAAAAACACGTTACTTTTTGTTTTTTGCCAAAATCTTGATTCTTAGCTGAACTTACTAATAGTTCATAATCAGTGGCGCACACAAAGGAGGGGGGGGGGATCTCCGAGTCCGAACCCCCCCCCTTATTTCCCTTGATTTTTTTTCGATTGATTATAATCCTACGTATATAGTACGAAAATTTAATTCATTATTTTTTATTAACTATTAATTTTACTATTTAATGCTAATTATTTATTCAATAATTAATTTCTTACTGTTTTTTGTTCCCTAAGTTCGGCAAAATTAAAGGAATATGCTGGGCGACGTATTGGAGCATAATACGAGAATAGTGTACTTTCGAACCTGAACTCCCCCCCCCCCCCAAATTCCTGTTCATAATAAGTAATTAAATTTGTTCTTTAAATTTCTTGTTTTTTTGTTGTTAAACATAATATTTGTATAATATTTGTTAAGATTAATAAAGAGTAGTTAAGAGATAATTACACAATAGAAAGATTCTGATGTATAGTTTATTAAACAAACCTCGAAGTTTATCAAGTGACGCACCACTTTATTTTTAACGGTTTAATATATATATATATATAAAATTTTTAGTTACGTGTTTTGAGAAATTCCAGTCTATTCGCTGTTTTGATAAAAATAATGCTTACGATTCTGAGAGTTGATATATTTTTTTTTTTACTATCCTTTATGAAAAAACCCATCATCATATGTTTTTTAAAAGTCCAGCCTTACTCATATGTCTATCTCTTATTGTTTTATTTATTTCGACTTCTAGCTTGATGCGGTCCTTTACCTCCCTAGATCATTTCCAGTTGTTTGAGGTGGGGGGGGGGGATACGTTCACGCACCTTTGAACGAACAGCTTTTTTTTACACGTGATTGATAAATGTTGCTAAAAACCGTTAGTTTACAATCTGACTATTCTTCCGAGGATGTCCAGAGGTCGACCATTCCCCTTGTATTCTCAAGGTGTTATTTAAGTTCTAAACAAAGACGCCTTTTTTTTTATACCGAAGTGGGTCTCTTCACCCGAGAAACTGGGACATGAATCAAATGATTACGGACTTGTTGTGGACGGTCGGTCATCTGAATTTAGGGCTTAAGATGATGTCAGTAAGGCTGTTCACCGTTCACCTCTCAAGGCCGCCTGATGGTTAAGGACCTTTAAAGAAAGCCCGCCCGGTTATTGTTTTATTTGTAGGTTGAACGAGCTTACGTCAGTTTACTTTAACATATGGTGAACTTATTTTTTTTTTCTTTTGTACCATGGTTTGTATAAAATAATGCCTGTGGCACCCACGTGGGTATTGGTTCAATGATCCTTTGGGAATAGATTGGTTCGGTAAGTACCTGGTTAGGGTTTCTGATCACGTCTGCAGGATTTCTTCTCCAGTGGTCGTGGTCGTGCGAAGTTTTGGTTACGAGGGAAATTGTCTTAAAATTATCGCCGAGTTATAAAAATGCTGTAAGATTCCAAAAATTCTAAAATTTGTTTTGTTGACTGAAAAATTTTATTTTGGTTTTGAGATTCTGATAAGCCTCGAAAATTCTCAATTATATAACGACAAATAAAGTGGAGCAGATGTTGTGTTTTCCCCCCTCATATTTCGAGTGCTTATCATTGAAGTGCGTAAAAGAGTTAAATGTCACTATTTTTTTTTCAATTTTGTACTTTGCTTCATATTTTGCAATGTTTTTATCTTATAGATTTCATTGCTTTGCTAGACTTTCGTCTTTGTATGTTTTACGCTCATAATAAAATTTTGATAAATTTATTATTAACTTCGCTGTGCAAGTGTTCACATTATTTATGTCAAGTATTACTTTTGCTACAATCTTTTTTCCTTTCAGAGTGTTGCAATTTTGATCTTTAGTAGTACTTCAAATGTGAAATAATATATTTCTTTTAGATATACTCAATTCCCCGCCCCCTCTTGTATACTTAATTTTTTATTTTGAAAATTGTAAATATCTAGATATCGGCCATAACTTTGCAGAGTAAATTTTTCCAGCATTTTATTTAAAATTGGAATGCTTTATTCTGTATTCAAACATTTATGTTTTTATCTTATTGTGTATGCAATAGTAACCAGTTAAGTGTTTTCAAAGATTTTATCGAATTTTTTATTAAATTTCTAAATTAAAGAAATTTATCGAACAAATTTATTTCTAGCTTATTTTTTATAATATAAATTTTTTTTTAAAATTGGAAAAATTTGTGAATCAGCCCTAAATTTCATTAATAATTAAATTGAAGGAAAAAGCATTCGGGGATGAAAATGAAAACACTTTTCAAAAACAATTTTTTTTTGAATGAATATTTATAGATTAAAGAAAGATTGATTTGAAAATGGAGATTTGAAGAAAAAAACACTTCATTTGGATCATATCGTTTTCACACATGGTGATATTGACCTACCATATTTAATATATATCTATTTCTTGTTGCTTTAAAAATGTGCGAAGTAAAAAATTTTTGTCTTCTGCCTCTAACCTTATTGCTTCCAAGGAAGGTAGTTTATGGTCTGAAAATAAAAAATTTAACTCTACCAAATTTATTTGTGTTACACCCACTATCAACATAGCGGATAAAATATTAGACTCCCATGTTTAATTGTAATTGCTGGCTTTTTAGATCTTAAAATAAATGGAAAAAAATTTAATCAAAAAGGACACTACCGCATGCTGCCCACCTTCATCAGCTCTGTCATATGCCGTTTATTTTAAAACGGGGTGGTTCATAACTCGTTTCCAAGTTAGTAACGACTACTACCAACGCCTGTTTCCATCTTCACCCGTTGCAGTGCAATAACCTGGGAATGTATGTTAACAGCCGACTCATTTCTGCTAGAACTGACACTCTCGGGGCTTGAAGAGGGAGACATCGGAACCAGCGTGTCTCGTTCGTCATTCTGCACGTGGGACGAGCCAAATTCGTGGAAGTCTTTTAAGACATACAGGAAGCACTTGTGCCATCATCAAATGTATGAGTGTGATACTAAAAGAAATTGTTTAGCTGGATATTTGGGAGAGGTTTTCAGTCTGGTGTTCAGAAGGAATTTTTGTTGGAGAGGTTTAAAGAATCTTATTTTTAGAGGGGAGGTGGGTCATGTAAGCTGTGTAATTGTTTCTAAAGAATCCATTATAAGTTCTTCAAGTACTTCGGTCGAAAGGTATAACTCAATATATTGTGGTATAAAATATATAACAGCTCAATTTTATCTTGGAAAGTTCCAAGTAATTTACCTCTAGCCAGTGAAAATTGATGATTACTCGACTCAATGGCGAACAAGAACTGAGTGGGCCCTTTTTTGTGGAAAATAAAGGAAAATTGTCGCATTTATGAAACCTATTTGAAAGCGTCAAAATATAAAAAATGCCTGTAGCTTGGGAGCCCCGTATCATTGATACAGCTGACACCATGGTAGCTACGCCCTTGAGGATCAGACAATTTTAAGCTAAATGCCATAGTATTTTTAGTTTTTCATTGCTAAATAAAATATTGTTTCATATTTTTGTGTGCAGCTGTAGTTTCTTTTCATTTTGTCATACATTGATCAAACATTTTATGCATAAAATAGGGTTTAGAAATTAACATTTCTTTGATTTTAAGAAATAATTTGATGAGATTATATTAATTAACTTGTGGATTTGACTTTTTTTTCTCAGTCATGAATATTAAAATGCCTTATAGAATCTTTAAAATTGAATTGAAAATTGTGTGATTATACCGTTCTCTTGTTTCGTTGCACAAATAGTTTGTTTGTATTGTAAGTAATAATTTTGTAATTTTGTGGGAACAAAGGAATATACTGAAATTTATTTTTCAAACATGAAATATGTTCACAAAATTTTACTTATAAGTTGAATTGTTTTTTCTGCAATGGTTTGAAAAAAAATGCCAGATCAAATGATATTCTTTTTCTATTCGAATTTAATTTTTGAAATGTTTTTTCAAAATAATTTTCGAAATTTTGCTGAGAGAAAGTGCATTTTTAATTTATATAAATATTTACAAAGTTAAAAGTATTTGGAATGAAAGAATCCGCGCAGTCATATTATCCTTTGATCACTGTATTCTCCAAAATTCTGTCATAAAATTTTAAACTTGAGAACAGTGATGTAAATGCAAATGAACATCATTATCCTATCCAGAATTTGCTTAAGTTGCTGTTGTTTCCCATTACACACACATCACCTGATTTTCTCTGTATAATAATACAATACCTCTGATCAATAATCCAAAAAAAGAGATCCATTTATCAAAAACTGTTTACACCAACTAAATATCTCTCAACTCAAAAAAAAAAAAAAATAGTTTCAAATTGTTTTTGTGGTTCACTTTTCCACATGACGAAACAATCGATACGAACAAAATTAATATACTATTTTACTTTATGATGAGTTTTTTTCCCTACTTCCTTCTATCCTCCAATCAGCAGGCTTTGTCGGTGAAAAAGATTATTCCGGTTTTCCCCCGTTCTTCCAATATTCAACGGTTTCTCTTCACGTGGCGAGCCTGTCGATTTGCACACAACATTTCACAGAGAAAAACGGAGAACGGTAATAAAAAAGTATGCGGTCACCCGATAATGCACGTGCTCTAAAGGCAATGCATAAAGGAAAAACAAGACGCGATCACACCGGAGCGAAAAAACCGCAAGTCGTGAAAGGAAATTTGTTGCGTTTGCGTAAGCGTAGGGATGAGGTGGAGGCACGTGTTGCAAGCACGTGACTTGCTTGAGCATTCTCTCAACCCTCCGTTATCGTTTTCACTGCCGTCTTTGCTTGACAATTTTATTTTATTATTGTTCTTTTTTTTTATGGAACCCGCTTGCTTTCTTCTTAGGATTGCACTAGAAATTGATAGGAACTAGTCCAAGAAGAAAAAAAAATAAAGGAAATGCGAATTAACGCAATGAGTAACGGTGCACTGATATATATCTCGAATTGATATTGAAAGGCACTTCTATTTCATTTAGAACGAGAGGACTTGATTTTGTGCGGCTTGCAAGAGCACGTTTTATGAACCGTGTTACTAGAGGAATAAAAGAGAGGGAAAAATATTTAAAAAAAAAATTTTTTTTTATGCGTGTGTGAATTTAATTGTTTGCTCTTTTTTAATGTTTCAACTAATTTAATATGCAACGTAGATAAGTATCAAAAAGCGCATTGTTTTTACTGAATATTATTTCTAAGAGTTATTCCACTTTATATCATTTTTTTATTTAAGTGAAAACTTCTTTAGCGGCGTTGGGCACTTTTTGCTAGGGGAAAATCTTATGGGTTCGCGTCACCGACATGCTCTGACTGGCGCATGCGCAGTGTGCTGTTCGCCTTAGAAACTTTTTGTTTGGGTGAAATCTCGCGCGTTCGCGTCACCAACATGCTTATAGTAGTATTATGTAGCTATACAGCTGACGTATAGTGCTGTGCATATCTAAGTGAAATTGAATGGATTTAGAGAAAGTTCAGTGTGTATATACTGTGCATTGTTGAGATAGTGTTTTTTTTATTTGAATATTATTTGAATTGTTTAATTCAAGAATCATTGTGCAGTTCGATACTGAGTACTAAATAAATATCCTAATATTTTTTTAAGGTAAAAAATAAATAAGCGAAAATTATTTTAAATACTCGTATTATTTTGGCGTTTGAAAATTAATATGTTTTTTTAAAATTATTTTAAATCTTCGTATTTATTCTGGCGTTTGAAAATTTTGTATTATTTACTTTCTAATATTTAACCTCTGCATTGCATCATGCAATCCGGATTAGTATTTCACAGTGGCTTAGACGTTTTCTTACTACTGTGGTAAAACAGACTTCTAGTTGTTCAATCATTTTTGTCGTGGATTTTGAAATTAAAAATTTTATAAAACAATACATATTAATGGTTGCCGTTTATATTTCGCCTGGAAAATCTATGAGACAGATACAACAATTTTTATTCGAAAATTTGATGATTTATACAAAAGAAGGTTCTGAAATACTCTGTAAAAATTTGGCGAAAAATATGATAATGTACCGATGATGAGTGGAGTCTTCAATATTAACTTTGCAGATGTTAAAAATCTACGACTAATTGAATTTCTAAATGAAACACTTAATTTAAATATTGTAATTAGAATTTTGTATCTGTTCGGCTATTATAAGGAAATGTGATGTACTTATTTTTGCATTGACTACTCTTACTTATACTTTATTAAAATCGATTTTTTATTAATCATAGACAACTGTAATTATTTCGCTCTAAAAAGTCAGCATGAGAAAAGTAATTACTATAAAATTATTACTTTGCCCGTAAAAGGTATTATATACAAAGCATATAGGTCATTTATGAATCATTTTTCACTCATCCATAATAATTTTCACGTCCTTTTTTCATCTTATCTTTCGTATGTTAATCTGTTTTACAATTTTTCTCAACCCCCTCCCCTTCCGTTATTTCGAGTAAACCTTTTATCAATTTAATAAGATAATTCAAAGCTTTTTAAGCATATTACGTTCTTGATCAATGCGTTAATCTTAATACTTTTGGTTGTATGCACACCTTATTTTTCCTGAGTTAAATATGGCTTGCAAAATGATGTATTAAACTTATTTTTTTAAAAAAAGTTTTAGTAATTTGGAAAATAAATTTGGTGGGAAGCTATAATTTACAGAGGATATTTCTGTTTGCAGGCTTTCTTCCAAACCGCAATTGAATTCGGGGTATTTGAATCAATTGAGAATTTTCCCAATCGTTTCCATTCCCTCCGGACCTGAGGACCCCCCCCCCCCCCCCCCACCTTGTGTGCGCTGCTGCCTTTGCTACTTTGATTTCTATTTTCAACTCCTCTTTGTTCTTGAATATAGCGTGGCGTCAAGGTCGTAGAATCTCACGCGGAAGGAATTTCGACTTCGTAAAAAAACCACGAGTTTTATTTTTTAAAAAAAGAAGAGAAAAAAAAGTATTTACACACTAATAAACATTCACGTAGTGAAAGCGTACAATGTATCGCCCTGTAAGGTTCCAATCCTAAGAAATATTAAAATTGGAGCCTTTTTTGAAAAATCCAGTTTTTCAAAAGAATTATACAAAATAATAATTATTTTCTCACTTCACTTTGTTTTTTCAATATCTTTACATGAATCTTGAAAGTTTATTACAATTTTTAAATATTAAATAATTTAAAAATTAAAAGGTTTACAGAATGTCCTTTATCATTTGCTTCTAATTTTCTTTTCTTTCTTTTCTTTTTGCTTCTAATTTTTTCTTTAGTTTGAGGAACGGGTATCAGTATTTGAATAAAATTGTAACATACGTTTTATGTGGAGAGGAGAAATATATATTATGCGACTTCCCCATAATTTAATTTGAGAATCTGTATATCGTTCTAATATTTTAATAAGATATATAATACGAATATGTTAATAAACGAATCGCGCGATAATCAGACTATGAGCATATTAAAAACACTCCATGACATGGCAAGAAATATTAGTTTCAATTACAAAAATTTCTGCAAAATATTGCCTAAAAATCCAAGTTCGCATTTGAATTTTTGAAATCATATTCTGGTAATCGACAAAAACTCTTATGTTAAACATGAACTAACATCACCATGAGCGAGCGCGTGTTGGTGGCATACTGCTAAGACACACATCACCAAAATTGGTTGTTAATAGTCATGAGTACCTCATCTTTGTGAAAAAGTCATTTTGAAGTTAAAGGAATTTAAAAATGACATACTTCAAGACAGTTAATAAATGAAAAATATGAATTTTTACAAAAACTTAGAAATCAGTATGTCGAAAATATGATTGCTAAGCTAGGGTCCATTTATTCCTGATTCTTTTTTGTATAAACGTACAGAAAATATCTAAGTGAAGAATAAAAATTTTCGTTCAAAAATAAAATAGATTTAATTTCCGTATCTTTTCCAAATGATTCATTATCGATATATATTTAAACTTTTCACTCAACTACTGCTGTTTCATCCCTGGTTTTAGAACAAACGGGCCTTTGAAATTAAAAAAAAAAAGTTTAACTTCACATTTTTATCAATCATAATTGTTTTTTAATCTTCGTTGGGAAATTGTTTATTCTAATGGCTCACCTTATGTGAAATCCCATTACTGTGTCTTTTCCAGTGCTCTTTATTTGATAAAAGATATCTTTATCATCCTTTCGAACTTTATTTCTTCTAAATATAACTTTCTAGGACACTTGTCATGTCAAAGCCTTTATCAAGTCACGCGTTTTTATGAGGCCTTATTTTCTTTGATATAGCTAGCGGCAAGGACATATCAGTTGGCATTCATATGAGTTGAACATTTTAGACATTGATACATTGGTTCATATTCTTGCAATTAATTCGTGCAAAAATTAGTCATTGTAATTGTTTGCGAAATTATTAAAAAAGACATTAAATGTTTTAAGTAATAATTTTTCTCTGTTGAAGGTTACAATATTACGAAAGCTTTTGAATATTATGTTATGAATAAATGTTATATTCGAGTTCTAAATCTAACTTTTATGTATAATTAATTTAAAATATTCAGCGCTGCGCAAGACTTAAAAGTTTCTTCTGTGAGAATTTTTTTTTCAAATCTTTGTGTATTATCTTATACGAAAAAATATTAAAAATGTAAATTAGAAGAATAATTATGCTTTTTTTATTTAATTAAATTAAAATATTTAATTAAATTTAATTCTTTTGAAAAGTTTACACTTAAAAAGGGATATTTTTTTAGACTTAGATAAAATGACGAACAGTTTCAGTGTGATGCAATGTTATATAATTTGTATGGAATTTTCGGAAGAATAATTTTTTTATAAAAAATAAAGAATACGTCACATTGAGGCTACACAGTACCCTTTTTCAAAAAATTTTTGGAGACAATAACAGTAAAAATAATTTATGTTTTACATTCAGATTATATTATTAAGCTGATTCTGAAAGCGAAAAGTGAATCTGACCAGTCATTATTTTACAATTTAAAAAAAATTTGAAGTTTTTCAAACTTTGATTAAATGCCCAATTTTTTTAAAAAAAATTTAGTTGTTTTAAGTGATTTATGTTTAATGGATTCATACGAAAAAAAGTGAATATGGATTTGAAAA
The DNA here is from genome assembly GCA_019973975.1 of Trichonephila clavata. Lineage (NCBI taxonomy): Eukaryota > Metazoa > Arthropoda > Arachnida > Araneae > Nephilidae > Trichonephila > Trichonephila clavata. The sequence continues at coordinate 54,910 of BMAO01036597.1, read as the reverse complement.
TCTGTTCCCTTGTTGATTTTTAATAAATATTTTTCTAGCTAAACCTAGAAAAATCACGAAAAGTTTTAAAATATTAACTTTAGCATTTTTTAAAAAATAACCAGAGATCTCAGACCTAAATACATATTAACTTTTATAGAAAACGTACGCTTGGGAATATCTACAAAAAATTTCAAGACTCTATCCTGAACAGAAAAAAAGCCTTAGGGATTAGAAAACACCTAAGTTTGGAGAAAAGTGTATTTAAAGTTTGTAAAGGCACAAAACAAAAACCTATATGTCTGTAAAGTTCTAATTTTCTAATATGTAATTTTTCAACGTATGTTCTATATCAAAACACTACTTCAATTAATTTTTCTGAAAACATTTTTTTTTAAATTCAAAATATATTTTTGCATAATATTGATAGTGTTTGTTATGACGATAGGTTATTCAGCCTAATATTAATAAAATATTTTCACAAATGTTTTGGAACACAAATTAGTTATGTACAGCATAATAATGATACTAACTTAAGCTAAAAATCAACAGGTTTGTTCATAAAATTTTTTTTTTAGTTTTTGATTGGGGAAGTTCATCAATTTTTAAAGTCGCCCGAGAATTCAAATACCATACTATATGTTTATTGTAATGCCGTTTGGCACATCACAGAAATATTCAGTTTTATCTACAGTACTTGTAGTCGGAATACTTTTATTCGGAAGTCTTATTGCAGTATCAATGAAAGGCTGGTTCCTTTTCTTCCAAATATTGTTTCCCATAGCAAGCTGAGAACGTTTTGTGCGTGGCATATATCAACATGAAAAAATTAATGAAAAAGCTTCCAAGTTATATAAACTATTTTTTGGCCTTTTTAGATTGATTTGGCCTTGAAATCAATCTTAATTAAGTAATTATGAGAACTCAAAAATCTCAAAGCATAATCAAGCACCAAATATTTTAGTAATGAAAATTGAAATTAATAACCATTTCACACTGAAAGAGTGGATTGTGCTTAAAAATATTTGTAATTAATTCAATTTAAGAGTGAAAAAATGCTTTAAAATGAAACCGAAACCAAAACCTTAGCTTAGAAAACTTCAAATATCTTAAAAACAAATTCATTATCTGATCTGAAATTTGGTGGCAAGTTTCCCAATGATATAAGCCACAAAAAATGCACAGAAAAAAATGGGTGTATTTCGAATTTGTAGAGTATTGCGCATGTGTAGCCTTAAAACAATTTATTGTGATATCAAAATCGTTTGGCTGCTAAACAAATGAAGAACGAAGCCAAATAAAGAAAAATAGTTTTAAAGTTTTATGAAAAAATGGCGACAATATTATTGACTGAAAATTCTATTTCCTGTCATTTCTTTCCGGAAAAAAATTGGCTAAAAGAAAAAAAATAAAATTATATTAATTAGTTTGAGGACCATGACTTTAGTTCCTCCATATATTAAAATACCATAAACCTTGAATTCCTTAGTTGTTTTAAAAAAACATTTAAATATATATGATAAATTTATTATCGATGCCTCTGTTATAAAAATTTATATTATGCAGTAGTATTTTTTTCATTTCTGGAAACGTAAGATGCCTGCTAAAAGCATGGAAAGAAAATCTATATATCACAATGTAACGAATAATACCAATCATTATTTTTTTAGGTCCAAATTATATATATATATATATAAAAAACATTTTAACTTAGATATTTCTAAATGCAAAACAAGCTAGCTGTACAAATCAAATTTATCAGAGAATCTTAAATTTTTTCCTAGTGAGTGAACCAAAATAATAGGTATCAGTTCGATAGGAATGAATCAAAATCATTTTAACAAACTATGCTCTATTATGATCTGGTTAATGTTTCAAACAGTGATAAACATTTATCTTATTTTTAAATTAAACTATATTGCAAAAGTTTAAAAATAATATTTCCGATGTAGTGAAATCTTGGCGAAATTTTGAAATACATACCCGAAGTTCCATGAAGATATTTTTTAAGAACGTTGTATAAAATAAATTATAATCTAAAAAAATCTAAAAACACCCTTTTATTGTTAATCGAACTAAGTTGTAACTTAATCTCTTAGTCGCCAAATTCGGAAATGGGATTTGGAATTAGTCGCCAAATGCGTGACGGGATCTGAAAACGAGAAATAGTTAATCCTGATTTGAACAATGGGACAAAATTATTAAATTATTGTTTTGTCATCCGTCCTGGACAAGTGAAGAAATTTTCGAATTAATATGACCTTTTAAAATGAGTAAAAATTGAGTTCAAATATTCCGTTACATACAAGTGAAGCTTGTAAAAAGGTGTTAATTAAAACGATTGATAAGTAGGGATAATCGCTTATACAATTTTATTAATTCTATCATAAATTTCATGAGAATATGATTATGTATTTGTAGACTAATTCCTTTTGTGAAATTTATAGTACAAGAAAAGAGGTAGAGTATTTTTGATTATATTGAATTTCACTTTGTGACAATAAACAAAAGTTATAAGAAATGTAATAAAAAGTAGGCGACATGTTTTCCAAATTGTTTTTAAATAACTGGTTACTAAAATAACATAACGGCACTTCTGATGTTTGGACTCTTTCTCACGGATAGTAGATTATAATCAGGCCTACTTTTTAAATGCCCTATTTTTATTTTGTTCGTTGTAATAGAAAGAAATTCAACTATAAAATGATCATTTTTATGAAATTTTTTTTTGCACTTTTTTCAGTTAATATTATACACAAATCTCTAAAAAGCAATTATGATAGGTTTTTCACGTTATTCGATACCTATAAATTTACCGTGTCACTTATTCAAACGGAACAATGCAAATTTATTGGGGCAAACTCAAATATTTTCACATCATCTCTCTCTCTCGTCATAAAATTCGTTTTATAACAGAATCAATACCACCTTATTTCAGTCTTCTGCGGTCCAGGATTGTTATTTCCTGACTCAAAACAAACATTTCCTCTTCATTACAAGTGCTATTAACTGCTTTTATGTTTGTGCTCGTCTCCCTGCTTCAGTAAGCCTTCGGCATAATGTCGATGAATCAACGCTCACTTCAATAACCAACAACTCTCTCCGAAGATATTCACTTTTCTTGCAACGATGTGTTTTAGTATTTCTTACAAGAAATTTGTCCGAAATGTTGTCGAGAAAATGTTCCATTTTTTTTTTCGCTTTCCCTGTAAGCTTTGAATTTTTTCATCCTAATCGCTCACTATCTTTCACAGATATAGAGGCATGCTGATTTAGAGTAACAATTCTAAGTCCTTTTCGTGGGAGTGATTATCCATTTCTTCTTTTATACTTGTTAGAAACAGACAACTCCATTCAATCGACCATTTTTAAGAACAGCTGAAACAACTCATACAAAAAAAGCTTTGCTAAGTAATGGCCACGAGGTCAAGTCAGATAAGAATAGCTAAAGATGGACCCCTTCTTAACAAATTGCAATTTAAACCAAATCCAAATCTTTTCTCAATTAATTAGCTCAGTACTTGACTTTTAAAAGTATTATTATGTAACAGGGATGGCGAACCAGTGGAATGCGTGCCATTCATGGCACGCTACATGATATTTTGGGCGCGTCACCGATCAAAACGGTTTGCATTTTAATTCAAATTAACAAAGTTCAATATAAAGTGCTACGAACAAACGCGAGTGATCAGTCGCAGTTTCAGCGATTTTCTCAGTTCTAAGAATACTTGGAAGCGCTCGTTTTTTACGCGCGTACCCTGCTGTGACTTCATTTTATAAACTGAACTTGTCTTTATTCGATTGTTTGGAAATTGAAAAATTTGAAATGCAATTGATTGCCAGTCTAGTTCAATATGGATTCAAAAAATTGTTGAAAAACGAAGAAAGTTGGAATTGATTGAAACAGAAATATTAACAAGTAAAAAATGCTAGTCATGAAATTTTGGAAACATGGAATTCGTTTCCAGACACATCTAACAGTTTGAAGAAGCTGGACCATACTATTTTATCCATATTTTCATCTACCTACACCTGTGAGTAATTATTTTCAGTGATGAATAACATTAAAGACTCGCTGAGAAACCGTTTGGCTGATGACTCCAATTCGGTTGCGTGGCTACAGCGGACGTGGTTGGAGCGGATACATAACATTTCGTAGTCTGAGCGGACACTTTGAAACTCATCGTGGTTTGAGCGGACACATCCCCCCCCCCATCTTAGAACAGATTCGATTACCAAATTACAAGGGTTAATACATTTTTGCCAATCAAATTTAATTATTTATATTAAATTATTAAGATATTATAGTGCGAATACATTTAAACATAGCAAAATGTAATTAAAATAAAAACTTTCAGAGAAATATTTAAAAATTAACAGTAAGTAACAATATAATGAAGGGTATGAACGAATTTCAGGAATTTTGAGGAAAACTGTATTTTAGAGTAAAATAAATATTAGAACAGGTGCAGTTGCCATAAAATTAATTAGTTTCATTAATATAAGTAAAAGTAAATATTAGAAGTAAAATACACAAGATACAAGTAGATAAAAGAAAAATAAATACGAGTAAATAAATACTAACTAACCTTTATTATTAAGGCGTAAATATCATTTACCATTGGATTTAATCCAACCTAAGTACAAAACTTAAAGATTTTAGATATTTTTCTAGATTGTTTGATGTTTCGAATTCTTTTAGGATGTTTCCAATTCTTTCATTCAATTTTGCATATGTTTTTTTCCTTTTATTCCAGGCTCGCCTAATTCTCTGGATTTCAAATTAACACACTTATTAGTTAAAATACTAAAAGAAGAAACACAAAAAGTGTCTTTTAATTTGAAATCCAGAGAATTAGGCGACCTTGAAATAAAAGGGGAAAAAACATATGCAAAATTGAATGAAAGAATTGAAAACATCCTAAAAGAATTCGAAACATCAAACAATCTAGAAAAATATCTAAAATCTTTAAGTTTTGTAACTAGATTGGATTAAATCCAATGGTAAATGATATTTATGCCTTTATAATAATGGTTAGTTAGTATTTATTTACTTTATTTTTCTTTTATCTACTTGTATCTTGTGTATTTTACTTCTAGTATTTATTTTTACTCATATTAATTTTATGGCAACTGCACCTGTTGCAATATTTATTTTACTCTAAAATACAGTTTTCCACAAAATTCCTGAAATTCGTTCATATCCTTCATTATATTGTTACTTACTGTTAATTTTTAAATATTTCTCTGAAAGTTTTTATTTCTACTGCATTTCGCTATGTTTAAAATGTATTCGCACTATAACATCTTAACAATTTAATACAAGTATTTAAATTTGATTGGCAAGAATGTATTTATCCTTGTAATTCGGTAATCGAATCTGTTCTAAGATGGGGGGATGTGTCCGCTCAAACCACGATGAGTTTTAAAGTGTCCGCTCAGACCACGAAATGTTATGTGTCCGCTCCAACCACGTCCGCTGTAGCCACGCAACCGTTTCACTCACAATTAGAAAGAAGATATTAGATGGAATTGAAAATATGTTTTATATTATAAGTATTGAATTCAGAAAATGATATGCAGTTATAGGATAACGTGTTAACGTGGATGAGAAGAAAAAGGATGAAAAACATATTTTTCACACTTTTACCTTTTTGAAATGCGCATGCGATCCATATACGATCCATCAAAATTGAGATATTACTTTGCAATTCCAGTTTTCAGGAAATGACTTGTAAAAATTGTAAAAGAATTTCCAATTTTTTATCTCACAATCTAAATGTGACACAAAATCTTGTGTTCTCGGCTTAAATTTTTCAAAAGTTCTTACGTATTGCCAAAAATGAAATCATTTTCCTTGTTTACCCATTGTTTCCATTTTCTGTTGCTTGTTTACAGTTTTCACAGGAAACGTAAATATTGTACCAGAATTAACATTTTAACCTCACGATATCTAAATATTTTTCAGGAAGTCCTGTTTTTGGTTTAAATTTTTCAAAAATTCCTAGTATTTCCACAAAAAAAAAGAAGAAAAATCGTTTTCATTAACAACCCACTGTTTTCATTTGCTGTTACTTGTTTACAGTTTTCTGGAAACGACTCATAAAAATTGCATATATAACAAAATTTCCATTTTAAAAAAATGTGACTGAAAATCTTGCTTTCGGTTTAAATTTTTCAAAAATTCAAAGAATTGTAAAAAAAAATCGTTTTTATTAATTACCCACTGTTTTATTTGCTGCTACTTGTTTTTAGTTTTCCCATGGAAGAAGAAAAACAATAACGACGTTCCATTTGCAGTGGAAATCACGTGTTGTTTACTCATTCGATCTCTATCTTTCTCAGGGCTGAAAGTTCCGCGCCTTTCTCTCTCTCTCTCCCTTGCTCTTGACGTAACAGGGAGTGTAAAGGAACAGGGAAGAGCAGTCAATAACGGAATGTTCTGGATTTACTGTCCAGAGCAGGCTGCGACGAAGTGAAGCGTAAACAGAGGCTCGGGAAGTTTTGAAATCTTTTATTTAAGTTGCCTTAGCTTCGAGTGATGCTTGTTTTATTTTGAAGCTAAAGGGTTGATGTTTATTACTTACCAAGGTTTTCGGTGCTTATTTAAAAAATGTGATGTAATTCAAAATTTCATGTGTCATTTATTTTTGTGAAAATGGACCTATTAATAATTTTTATATTTTCGGAAAATGAACAGTTGGGGAAAAAAACAGTTGCCTTGTCATCATTAAATTTTATTAATAGATTTAGAACTATTTTATTTTCTTGCCTTAAACGTTTTTTTTTTTATTTTGGACTATTACTTAACATTTTCTGGAAAAGTAAGACTAGTAAGAATTTCATAATACACTTTTGCATCCCTGTGTTGTCACTTTGTAGTTTACATCATAAAAGTAGAAAGTATTTTTTTTTAAAAAAAAATTTAAACATATAAAAGCTATTTTAATTAGAACAAACTGTTATTCATTGCTTTAAATTTTAAAAAAAATAGCATTATTAAAAGGATGCATCATACTTTTAAAAGCATGTTATGGTTAAAGACTGTTCTAATTCTAGAAAACAAACAAAATACCTAATGAAATTATTCAATTTACACTCATCCCATTTCTCGAAAAAATTCATTTGAATATTTCAAAATACTAGCTATTTGATAATAGAAGATAAGCATTAATCATTAGCACCCAACTTATTTCGCAACCACGTTTTGGCAACAGTTCCTGCACCTTGAATATCCACGGCCAGAAAGTATGTGTGTGTGTGTCTGAAAATAACACTTTACTCAACTACTTCTAGAATATTACTCAAGTTATTTTGGAGATGAAATCTTGTTTAAGTATCAACTACCAGTTCATCGCGCTGTGTGTGTGTGTGTTTTTCTTCCTTTTTTTTTCTAAGTTTGCTTTTTCGGGTAACAAAGCGACTATAGGTTTTTTATTTATTTGCATCGAGAAAGGAAACATGCAACTTATTCATTGTTTGCCTAGTGGTGTAGTACCTTTTTACTGCATTGATAATTGATCATGTGAAAAAAGTTTCGTAATTTTTATTTTATAAATTACTCTCGCAAACAGGAATTATCATTTTTGCAATTTCAAGAGATTTCGGTGCGGTGATCTATTTAAAATTTTATAAAGATAAGTTTCATAAAAAAATAAATTATCATAAATGATTATTTGTTGTGTTAAAAACGTAGTACGGGTAGCAAAAGCTGTATTAGTTAAATTCTATATACAAAATATTCAGGCTAATTGTTTTAGTATCTTGTTAATTCATTCAAATTTATGTTAGATTATTCAATTTACTAAAAATTTATTTAGGCCTATCTTCATTGAAAAAATGAATATGTACTCCAATTGTAGTATAAATATGAAAATTCCCTTCAAATTGATATTCAGAAATTATAAAAAAAAAATATTACTGTGTTTGGGGCTTAATACTGTTTGTGTGATATTGAAAAAAAATTAAAGATTCGCGTTGAGATGTAAACAAAAAAAATCATTGTACTGTGAATCCTTTTTATATTTATTTGTGAAATATACATATTTTATATCTCTTTGGGGAGTTATATCATTCAATAAAATGTATTCATCAGTTTATATGAATCGATATTCGGAATTTCAGTGTGCATTTTTCCTTTTGTTTTCAATCCGTTTTTGAATTGGTAATAATTTCAAAATTGTACAAGTCTGAAAAAATACATATAATGCATTTTCAATTTTTCTAACTACATACCGAGAATAATATAACAGTCGTATTTTTTCTCATATTATTTCCTCAAAAACATTATCTGTAATATTCATTTACTTTTAAACTATTTGCCTTTCGGCAAATTCTTTTGAAACGTATGTGTGTGCTCTAAATTAAAAGCATCTTTTCAACATACAAGGCTTTTTTCATATCATATAAATAAATGTATCTGGAAGTTTAGAAAGCAAATAATAAAGCTTTTAAATATTTAAGAATATGATTTTAATTTTACTTTTTGATAGTATTTACACAGCATAGGATTCAAATAATAAAGATAATATTTAATAAAGCTAATATTTATTCAAATAATAAATAATTCAATTTAGAATTAAATTTTTTAAGCGATATCTTCAGTCATAATTTTTTTATTAATTGTAAGAATTAACTCATTAGATTAAGCTAATTTTATAAAATTATTTTTAACGCAACCTACTCTAAAACGTGTAATAGTTTCGATATAATTTTATCAATTATTTCAATAGTAATATATTTGGCTTAAAAATTAATGTATATGTTATTGCTTAAACATTTAGTCTGCTTATGCATTTGGCTTTTTTATTGTATACTGTTAAGTATCATTAATTTCATTTGTTTATTAAAAAAAATGATGATTTATTTTAAAAGTCTGAACATTCACATGCGTAAAAATTTTGCTTATTTTATTCAAATTAAAACTTAATTCAATTTTTCGAATTTAGGTATTTATTTTAATCAAGTGCTCTTTAACTTTGAAGTTCAATAACTGTATTATTTTCTCAATCGAAATTTTTTTTTATCGAATGTACATTTAGAACGCATAACATGTTGCATAAATCTTTAATTTATAATTTTTCATTTTATTTTCTATCGAAATCTTAAAAAAAAGAAATCCCATTCTAAAAGCCATTTACGCAGTTAATGCTCATGGAAAATCGTGTTAGATTATTTCGTATTAGTCTTTGTAAGAATCTATATTTTTAGAATAATAATTTTTTAACATAAAAAGATTTTTTGTTTACTAAAAATATTACTTCTTTCTTTAATATTGTGCGACTTTTGAAAACAACACTCATAATGTAGTAAGTAGGGTTTGAAATCCAGCTAGGTGCTTTACATAATAGATACTTGTATATTCCAATTTAAATTGTGAATAACGACGCTCTATATACATAAGTCCTCCCAATATTTGCATTTCTTCTCCTTGGCTTGTGTTTCATTTTTAACTGTACACATTAAACAGTGTACGTGAAGCACGTGATAAAGTGACCTTCTAGTGGACTCATACGATGACCCTCCTTGAGGCACGTTGGAGGAGGCCCTTGCAAAAAAGCAGACTGAAACAATCACGTGGACCCACTGTCAAGGACGCCGTTTAGCACATTTTTCTTACTCCTCGTTTTTCTATTTGCGCTTGCTGCATTTCCCCCCTCTTCCGAAGATGAGCGAAACAGCATTCCTTGTGGTTTCTCATGGATGAATAAGCAGTATCAATTTTGTTTGTTAACTTCGGATGCTGAAATTACTATAGATAATGAATGTGAGAGTGTACATGACTTTTTTAAGGTTTATATCTTACGAAGACTACACAACAGACTAGAAGTTATCAAAATTTGGAACCATATTTAGAAATGAAGAAAATGAATGAACTTTTTTTTATCCTCACTTTTGAAAAGATTTCCAAGTGTTTTTTTTTTAATAGGCAACAACTATCATTATATTCCACCCCTTTTGTTTTTCGACCAATTGTGAGAACCTAAGCACCCACATTGTGAGCGAGAGTTACATTTACGTCGCACAAAAAACTGCATGAGAAATGTTATCGACAGACCACGTAATTTTAAACCATCGTTAAGTGTCAAAGACGACAACTGAGCTGAACCCCATTTCGAAATTCCCCATCACGCCAACGAGATGACTTTGTGCTTCAACGGATTGAATGTGCATCAGCCCCTGTTTACGGCGGGTCTTCAATGCTACTGGGCTCGAACTCATGACATGACGTCCACGAGTCTGTGGCCATGACCATAAGACTACCGCAGCCTATCAAAAATGGAAAACAGTAGCAGCATTAAAAATAAGGGCATCAAAACCTTTCACGACCAACTGAAACTTTTGAAATGCTTTTGAGTGTGTTTTTGTTGTTGTTGGAAGAGACGTGTTGTTTTCTGAAAGACGCATTTTTCATAAATATTTTCATTCACCTGCGCTATGCTATAAAAATGTAACATATTACGATTTAAGAAAATCAGAGAATTTAAGAAAATAAGAGAAATAATAAAAACTTTTAAATTATTTGAGACACAACAATAAATTACGTAGTTTAATTTTTAATTTTCGAATGCTAAAAGGAATTTTAAAGGTTTTTTTTTAACAGTATTTTTTTTTCCGTGCAAAATAGATTTTTCGCAGTTATTTTTCATTTAAAAAATTATTGAAATCCTGTGTGATCGCCTTGCTTACAAACTAAATGTTTATAATGTAAATTGACTTTGATGTTTTTTTTTAATAAATGGGTTTTAATTTGACACCTTTTTATATTTGTGTATGTGTCCTTAGTACCTCATATGGTTTTTGTGATTTTCTGCACTGATAGAAATTTCAAAAAAAGTGTTTAAATTACAGTGAAAATAGTTTAACACGAAACTGAGAGGGACGGAAATATTTTTTTTTTTCATTTTAAAAGATATCGCAAAAAATAAATAAAAAAATAAACATAGCTCAGGTGTCGTCCGCGTTACTTGACCATGGTTCAGAATTACGCTGTCCGCCGCCAAAAGCCCTCGTGTAGCTGAACAGTGCGATGTTATTATTCACTTATGCGGCTGGTGTTTTCCGAATATTGTTTATTCCTAGAATGGTAATCTTTTCGTGTTAAAAGGGGGGGGGGAATGCTTGAAAATGCATAGTAGTTTGTCGAGGCCATTGTATTGTTTCCTATTAACCGATATTTCGTCTTAAGCATCTTTGCTTTAAACGTATTTCACTGTATTGTAAAATGAGTTTGTGGAGTTCCACTATGAGGGTATTTATTTATTTGAATAGGAGTTATCATTCAGTTTCAAAAATGAGATTTTTGAAGTTTCCTAGAAGCATTTTCTCGGTATTTCAGACCACTATCTTCAGAAGTAACGACATTTATCAAGATTTCAAATTTTATTATGTTATTAAATCCTGGCAAATATCTTTCAAATGAAATTTTATCTAAGTCACAATTTTGTATTTAAAATAACCCCCATTCCATTCTTTTAATTGTTTTCTTATTACTGTTGTTAGATCCCATTCAGAAAGCAACACATAATGGCGGCATCTTGCCGACAAATAAACTGCGCAATCGAGTGTGATTTTCTTTTTTTAGGGGGGGGGGCGTTGCCATGGCAAGAGGACAAGGCGAACAAGAAAATTTCGAAGTTCAACAACAACAGATTTAATGCGTAGCGCTTGTTGTCTTGCAGCCAAGACCATCGCGTGTCGGCCCACGATTACTGCAGAGGAGGGAGTTCGATTTAGACGGCACGTGACTTAGCCAGCGTATACCATAACCTTGACTGGAAATTTTTTTCCCTCCTTCAAAGTCGCACATGACACAATTCGATGCAATAACTGCCAAAACTTCGGGCAGGTGCCGTTCAAATTCCTGTGAAATTTCTCAACTGTAATAAGGAATTCGAAAAAAATCTTTTGTTGAAAAATTTCAATTTTTTATCAGTTACAAGGGACAGAAAGAAAAGAAACATGCAGCTGGCCCATTTGTTCGAATTATAATATTTTATGTAAATTATTCTCTAGAATGTAATGACCTTCATAGTTACGTAAAATACAAAAATGCTAATTTTCCTTGCGTCTCGTAAGGTTTGATGAAATCTCGTCTGTGATGTCTGCATAATTCAGTGAAGGTGGGGAAAAAAATTGTGAAATGTGTTCATTTTTAATAGTTTAGCCGAAGTTGTTTCATTGAATTTTAACGCTCTTGCTTTTGCGGTACATTATCGTTTCATTTATATAATTTTCTCTGAAATTGAACAAATTTGCTAGATTAATTAGAATTTACGAATTGCGAACAATGATAAAAGAGAAGTTCTTATGATTCAAAGAAATGTTACTATACATTGATTTTTTGTTTATTAACGTCCCTCTGAGAAAATACAATGAAAGGGTTATTGACGACGAATCTGCTAATTTTAAACTACGATCAATCACACAAGGACTTATATAGATAAAAAAACTATAGTAATTTAATTAAATTTACTAAAAGCTCAAAATCAGTTATTTTTAATTATATTGTTAGAAATTTTGTATTCTTTAATTGCTTTTAAAAAATATTACAATCTTGTTATATGTTTCCGTGTATTTCGTTAAATTATTTACTGTCTATATTTCATGTATATTCCATTACCAAAATTTAGTAATTGGAATATTTCTTCAAAAGCGTTTGAAATAATGTGTTGTCCTTTTTAAAATATTCAGATTGTGGTTTGATTTTTAATACCATAAAAACATATTACTCTACACTGCTATTTTCTTCCAGATATTTCTTGATTGTGTCAATTTTTTTAAAACGCTCTCACATTTATTGTCGATAAATTTAAAATTCAGACTTGTGGAAAACGGTAAAATTTTTCCCCCTAACAAATACACTTTGAATTCTTTCTCCCTTGGAGTGATCTTTATTTTATTTCACTTATAGTCTTCATTCTCTCTCTCATTTATTATATCACTTCTGACTATCTAACATTTCTACAATTTTTCTTCAATCTTAATTTTGAAAAATACTCTGTTAGTTGATTAATAAGTACATGAACATAGATTGTGACAACGTGTATATAATTGGTCAGTACTTATGAACTTTCCAGGAAGCTATGAGGAGAAGCTATGTTACAAAGCACAAACGTAGCCACGTGTCTTTTAACTCAAGGTCCCATAGTCTGGAAGAACGCCAAATGTTGGCGACGACTTTCGTCATGTGCTCGCACGTGGACACGTGAGACCTCGATACGTCCGTCACGTGCTTGGCATGCACATTCATGGTAGAGCGACAATATTTGGCTTGATATCGCTTTCATAATTTCAACTCACCCATGCGACATTGCAAGGTGAGTGTGTGTGTGAATAATAAATGATGTTCGCGCTAAAGATAATTGCTTAATATTTTCTGGAAGTTACTTTTTCTTGGCTGATTATGAAGTTTTCATAATAAGGCAGACTCAATTCATACTTTAAAAAAATACAAATTCTTAAGTCAAAGTTTACTTCTTTCTAAATTTGTGGGAGGCCATACATTCTGGTAGCGATTATCATAACAATTTAATTTTACTTCCCCCCCCCTCTTAAGTATTTTGAGCTATTCTGTACTACAGCCTGATTAAAAATTCATTCGGGTACCATTACACTATTATTCATCTTTTTTTAAAGTTAGGAACTTCAAAAGAACAGTTTTTTATTCTAATGTTTTAAGTCCTGAGGTAAACTTATTTTTTACGTTTGAGTTGAAGTGAAATGTTTAAATCTTTTGTTTTGAGTTTCAATATTTTGCGTGTGTGCCCGATTAAATTGGTTTGAAATTTATTTCTTGTAAAAGTAATTTTTTATCTACGGGTTTATGCTGATTGCGTTTTCCTTTTTTTAAAAAAAAAACTTTAAATTGTTGTGTTCTAACTTGATTTTTAAAGTAGCGATATTTAAATTAAGTTTTAATTTCATGTAACTCAAATGATTGTTGTTTTTATTTATAAATAGACTGTAGAATTTAACGGAAAAAATATTTTGTGATTGAAAGGATTTTCAAGAAAGTATTTATTTCTGTGGATTTCTTCGATCCATGATTGTGGTATTGATTTAATGAAAGGCTTTCAGGAAATGACAGCAAGAAATTTCAAAAACTTAAATGATTACTTCAAAATTGCTTTACAATTTATCATTCAATACGTTGGCATCATTGAATCTCTTTACCGTTTATTTTCAACAGCTCGAGGGAGTGTGTTGCCACTCACTTCAAACAAGACTACCATAGATGGCGCAAAAATTAGTATACGTATTAATTTTTCCACAGTAAAATTTAGGCTTTATAATTTACAGTTCTGTGTTTTTCTACTTTTTATGTGTCGCTTAATGAAACGAATGTCTTTCATTTCTCGCTGTCAAATAGTGTTCTGGCTTAAGTGTAGAGTAATAGATTTTCAATGTTACATACGATACTAAATAAGTATTCGATATTTGTGTGCTTTTCTGCAAGTATTTTTGGACTAAACCCAAATTTGAATTTTATATTTTGGACAATCCATCGTTTTGTACTCTTTGGCGCAGAAATGAAATTATATTTCCACTTGTTTAGATATTTGGTTACGAAATACTTCTTTAGTCAATATGAAAACAAGCATTACGGCGCCTGCAATAATCGAAAAAAATCACGTGTGAGCAGAGTCCTTCACATGTAAGAAATGAACATCACGCTATTGGGAATTATGCGAATCAGGACAAGGTCAATTAGTCAGCTTTTTGGTTTCTTCACGAGGCTTCTAGATGAACTTGAGTTTGGGGTGGGGGAAGTACGTGGTTTTAAACTCAACAAACAGGGAATAAAGTTTATTGATACTCTTGTTATGAAAGGTGGATTTGTTCTTTTAGTAACAAACTGAAGTAGAAAAGATTAAGACCCCCCCCCCCCCCCGCGCATTAATCGTTCAGAAAGACACGAGAAATAATTTATTTGTTTAGTTAGGAAATTATATTATGAAACGTATAGATTTTAATTTACGCGTTGGAAGAATATATTTATTTTCCTCAGTGATCTTGTACATGAAGGCAAATGAAATATCTTCAATATTATAAAATATCTTTCAGAATCTTTATTTTTTTTCAACACATCGATTTATTATTTATTTAGAAAAAGAAAAGGAGATTTTAAAACAGAAAAGATAAATTGAAAATTATTAAGTCGTCTCTCTCTTTTTTAAACCTTTATTCTTTTTCCTAACATTCAAAACATTTTGGAAGGCTTCGGCAAAAAAAAAAAAAAACTTCATGTTTCACGCTAAATGTACAAAAAATAATTACTCCAGTGGCGTACAGATAATTTCATTGGAGGGGTCACATTTCAAAAAGACGTTGAATAAAGTACTAAGATAAAAATTAAAATTGTTTTGGTCTATGAAAGGGGTTTGAACCCCCTAATTCCACCCTTGTGTACGCCACTGAATTATTCTAATTTTCCATGAATATTCGCTTGTTTAAAATAAATTTTTTTTTTCCTCTGAACAAATGTTGAGAAATACTTTAAATCAGAAACTTCCCATTAAAATATTTAGAATATGAATGTTATGCATCTTTTATGATAAGTCGAATCCCCCCTCTCTTAATTTAAAGTATATGCTAGAATAGAGTGAAAGAGAAAGGAAAGCGCGCATTGCGAAAGCAAATGCAAAAGGGAAATGTTTTAGATATTTGGCGTGATATCTATTTGGCGCAATTTGAAATCTCCCAGCAACCTAAGGACAAACGAATGAAGAGGAAAAGTGCAGATGAACTTACGACGGTTCGTTTTTCCTTCGTGCAATCCAAATCGTCTTCGGTAAAAGCGGAGAGCTTGGGGGATTTTTCTCTCTTTTCCACATTTCTCCCCACATCTTTTCTTCTCACTTCACTCTTTAACGATCGTGCATTGTGCTCTCGTGCTCCCGAAATTTACTGGATAAGCTGTGTTCCATACAGTGCATTCCTAAATGGTTCTTTCTTCTTGTGGATTCCATTCTTATTAAAAACGTGAGTTGATTTCTTTTTAATGTATTAAAGTTATAATGGCATCAAATGAAGATTTTTGTTTTGCTGGCATTGATATTATATGTTAATTTTAAGTTAATGATTTTTTAATTAATGTATTTCCTAAAAAGAGATTATTCTGACCTTTATTGGAAGTAATTTTGGTTTTATCAATATGTGTCCAAAAAAATTTTTTTTCGAAACATTTTAAAATGTATCCTAACAATGTGTTATTGTGTTGAATAATGTTTGACAAAAATCACGCCTGCTGCACTTGGGAAGAAAAACATTTTTTAAAAAAATTTTGAAATTGTTAAATTATTTATTTTTATTTTTCACATGGGAGGTAATTTTTCGAACTCTTTTTGTAATTAAATTTATAAATGTTGAGAAAGTGTTCACGAATTGTGATTATTTATGATTTGTTCTCCCATGGGTTTTTATCGAAACTTTAGAATGTATTTGTGCTTCGTTATTTTTATGAAATATTTTATAGAAGAAAAAGGACTAGACTGAAAAGAAAATTTTGAAAATAATACAAACATGTTATGTAAGCATAGCAACTTTTCTCATTTAAGACGTTGGATTTTTTCCTGTTATATGCTTTTTGCCTGTCTTAAAATATTAAAAATAATATTTAAAGTAATGATAGTAAAAGTTCTTGAAAAAATTGTTTCCACCCTAAACTGTTCACTGAAACGAATGAATCAGAAATGCCATCCTCATTAAAGTTTAAAATCACTGAAACGGTTCAAATAATAAGAGATGATTACATAAATTTTCGGAATAATTATTGCATTTAACAATCCTTGGAATATTGGAATTTCTGTGTCAATTTTTACCTGGTGCTAAAAATCAACAGATAAAAAAAAGCTGTTGAAAGCATCCCGTGCAAAATTTTTAATCTTTGTTAATTGACGGTTTAAAATGTATTGAAATTTTTCCGCATTTATCAAAACCTCAGTGTCAGTTAACATAAAATATTGTATATTTGTGTGTAAAATACGTTTTTGAAACTTTTCGCGGATAGGAATACACATTAAAAGCCTTAAATCTGCAATTTCTTATAGAATAAGGATTTTCACTAAATGGGAATATTTATATATTTATTTTTTGTTTATATGATTGTAAATTAAGCTGAAAAATTATTAAGTTTTAAAGAATAGAGAGATTAATGGTTAAGGATTTTCCAAGTTTCATTTTTAAAGCAGTAGAATATAAAACAGCCAATTTAAAAAAAAAAACCACAGATGTGTTGACAATTTTTATTTATTAATTTTTGTTTGTTAGCTTAGTAGAGTGCACAGACTTTTTTTTTCAGAAGGGGGGTCAAAAGCACCGAGAGGAAATTTCTATGCTAAAAATTAAAAATCTATTGGTTTAAGGATAGCGTTTAGGGGTCCAAACCCCATTCTTGTATACGCCACCGTATTAGCATCTCAATTATTCCATGATTTGAAAGTTTAAAGTCGCCAATCATTCCCAGTCGAGTTTATTTTGATTAAGTGCAAGGATACTTGTACCTAAACCGCACTTACTATCAACAAAGATCATAGTACGGAAAGCCTGTTACCTCGAGAAAGCGATAGCGATAAAATTTCGCAGTTACTGTGCTGCTGATAAACGTGCTGAAACGAGACATTTTTTATCACCTAGGAAACGGAGATAACTTATTGAAAAGCACTGAAACGTGAGTAAATAGAGACTTCAAATTCCGAAGTTCCACTTTGCGACATTGTACTTCTTCTCTCTCTCCAGTTCATCAGAACCGAAATGCTGATTAAACCCAGTTGGAAAAAAAGCAGATGGGCTGTTTGTTAAGTTTTATCTGCTGACACCTCTTTTCCTAAAGATAGAAGAGACTATGTGTTGCGCGATTTTGCATTTTTCATCTACGTAGTTATCTATCTATCGCCTTTACACTAAGCCAGGGGTGGCCAACTCACGGCACGCGTGCCAGTGTGGTACGGTGGAGTTGTAGCAGTAATGCGCAATGACTTACGGGAAAATTTAAAAATTTTGGGAAAGATAATAAATGACCACTTTTTACAATTTTATTTAAACGGGACTGTCTCAGACAAAAAAAACCTGCTAAAAATTTGGATCAAAATATATTTGTAAATAAATGTTTTCTGCTATATATGAACATAATAAAATAAACCACTCAAAACTAACTGATGTGCACTTATAATAACCTAATTTTGTGGGCATCTGTAAGAGCTAATCCTAATATAAGATGACTTGTAAAAAAGTAGTAATTTAAAAACCACATAAAGTAAATACTGAGCGTTTTATAACTATTTTGAATTAAATGATTCAAGTTACTCATTTTTATTTGAAACTTGACCTAACTGATTAAACTTGTTAAAAGTTTATTAAAATAGAAACCCAAGTTTTTGTACTTTCGTCTTATTTATTATTTTTTTATCAAATAGTGGCACTCTTCCCAAAAAGGTTGGCTACCCCTGCTCTAAGCGTTTGAAAATTTTCTTACTTTTTTAGATAGAAAAATTCTTGATCTCGTGAATGTGAAGTATTGTTTATGGGTTCATTGTAAATCGACTTACTAAGGTCAGAATGTGAGTAAAATAAATATTTGACACATATATATGTTGTTTTCTCCCAACTTGTTCACCTTTAATATATCTCCCATTTCCATTGCTTCTATAATCCATGTATGGAATAGGTCTGCAATTATTACGATTTTAATACATGTAAAATATTCGTAAGGGTGCATGAGCTACTAAAACTTCATCATACAAGATAATAATTCTTATTCTTAATGTAAGTCTTCTGTGAGTTTGTGTCAATATTTTCAATTGTTTGAAGACAACAATATCGCCGAATTACATAACTAAAGGAATTATTTTACATTAATTTGAAAAGAAATCTTTTTAAATGTTGTTGGTTTTAATGTTCGAGATGCTTTATTGATTTTTGACTCCGGTTCCACCCTTCCCTCGCCATTTTTTTTTTCTTTCTAAAACATAGCATTTCTTTAAAAAAAAGGGTAGGTTTAAAAAAATACTTATAAAGTAAAATAAGTTTTGCTTTTTTTATAAATCAATGTTACCTTAAGCATTTATAAATACAGTATAATTTTACATAAGGTAAATTAATATCATTAAATGAACAAATTGTGGCATAGTTAGTTTCAATTTTCAATAATTTTGTTTTCTGAGTATTTAATGCATTTATTTCCATTTATAATGAATTGTTTTACTACAGAGGTTTTTAAAGTATCCATTTTTTTCTGCTTCCTTTTATTTGAAATTTCGTTCTTTTTTCAAATTATTCAGGAAGCTGTTTTCGTGAATAAATTTATTTTTTATTGTGTGGTGAATTCATATTAAAAAAAGAGAAAGAGCCTTATAAAATTTTTTTACAGTTGAATCTTACAAACTTTTCTCGAGCTTTTCGGTGCTTAAAGGGATTTTTAAATAATATTCTAGAAATAATGAAACACCTTATTGACACTTTCTTTCCTCGAGCCATTCATTGTGTGTGAGAATGGCTAAGCATTGTTTGATGGTGTCCTTTTTTTAAAAAAAAATAATAAATAAATGTGATGTATTGAAGGGCATTGCTATTGTATCTCGAAGGCCACATGACTCCTCTTAGAATGATGCTTGTTTTTGAAAAGAAAATACTTCCATAAAACAATATTTGTCCTCAAATTTCTTTTGGCCTTTCGAGTTAATATTTATTCACGAATCCTGAAATCAATAAATTTCTTGACTGTATAAAAAAATCACAAGAACAGTAATTTCCTAGTCAAATTCAGAAGATGTTGTTTCAGATGGAATACAATCACATCGGGCAAGAACTTGTTCTCATCACACGAATTATTTTTTATTTAATATTGCTATATGGCATAATCTATGATTAAGTTGTCTCTTCCATTTCATGAAAATTTCTATGATGGAATAGCTCGTGTGATAAAAAGGATCGAGTTGGATTTATTTGTTTGATGGTGTTTTGATTTAATTAGATATTCGTGAGGATCATTTTTCGTGTATGAGGCTTGTGTTATTAATATTATACAGTCGAACCTCTATATTGCGAACTTTTTTCTGGAACCAAGAACATTTCAGGATTTTCTTCGTAAAATAACTTCCCAATAGCGAAGTGTATTTTCTATATAACGAACTTTTTTTTCTTGTTGTAATTCAAATTTTTTCACCCTATTTTTAAAGTGGTATTTCTGGTTGTTTCAAGTTATTATCTCTTTTAAATCATTTTATGATGGTCATATAAATCTTGAACTAGTTTTTATTAGGTGTCTTACTCGCCGAGAGCAATAGAATTCTGGGAGTTTATTCCAAGAAGTGCAACCTTTAACCCCCTTCGTCCAGTTCACTAGAAACATTTGCGATATCCCCTTTCACCCTCAATGGAGTTGTCTCGTGTCCTTGAACTAGTGTCCGTTTATCAGTCTGAATGGAAACTTCGTTTCTTGTAGTTCGAAAATGTCAAAACGTAAGTTCTTGAGCAACAAACAAAAAAAATAATTCTTCAGGTAGTGAATAAAAGTGGGAAGAAAAAGGATATTGTTTTAAAATTTGGTATTCCTCCTAACAGCTTA
Source organism: Trichonephila clavata (assembly GCA_019973975.1). NCBI lineage: Eukaryota > Metazoa > Arthropoda > Arachnida > Araneae > Nephilidae > Trichonephila > Trichonephila clavata. Next base: position 34,365 of record BMAO01036597.1, on the reverse strand, counting down.
TCCTCTGTTATAAAAAAATCAAAATAAGTTACAAAATTGTGATTCATCGAATTCTTGTTCAAAACGTTTGAGAACATGTGTCAGTGAAGATGTCGACGAGGCAGTTTCGAAGTGGATACACACAATGCGAGATAAAAGTGTTCCTTTCGTTTTAGAGAAAGCTCTTCAATTCGCGAAGATGTTGAGATACGACCAATTTCTAAGTAGCAATGGATGGCTAGAAAAATTTAAGAAAAATTCGAAAAAATACACCTGAAGGGATTTTTGGTGCATTGCAAACATGTGAGGCGTATTATGAAACAAAGCACATTTTTTTTAACAAAAAAAAAACTAAAACAAAATTAACAGATTTTATGAGTAATTAAGTTTTGGGACGCATATTGTAATTTATGTTTAAAGTTTCTGTTATAAATAATGTATATTTAAAATTACTTGTATGCTTTAAATTGGAAAATGTGTCCTTAAAATCCATTAATTTCAATATAAAATTATTTTCTTAATGTTGAATAAATCCCACGACATTCTTTTTTCTCGTTTTCCTTGCTGTTTTTTTTATTCGTAAGGTATATAAAATAAATACGAGTTCTTAATTCACAAAAAGGTGCGAATAATTACTTTTTTAAATGTATAGTGTTTATGAAATTGAAATTTGTTTTATGCGGTTAAAAAAGTATATTGAAGGATGAATCTCTATATGATGAATTTTCCATATAACGAACTTTTTTTCGGGATTTATGACTTTGTTAAACAGATGTCCGACTGCACTCTTATTTCTCTCAAATCTCGATCTCCCTCCCGAATTGCAATGACGTAATGACTTATCTACCCATTTTGCAATATGGAAGTTAAAAAACTTCAGCAGTTTTGTTGGATTTTAAATCAAACGCATATCTTTAACCAAATGCACCCCATCATATTTTTCATTTGAACTTCAATTTATGTTTTTTCAATTATCAATTTGTGACGCTTCTATCCGCGCTCTTTCAACTAACAGTCCTCTTGTGGAATTTCTCTGGTCTTTAAAAGTTATTTTATTATAAAACTTCTTCTCGAAGAAGAAGACGTGATTATGTAAATTAAGACTACTCTATATAGTCTAGGCTTTTAAGTTGGGGAGGGAGATAGGATAGATTGCTAGCGGAGCAGTGATTAATAAAATCGAATGTGAATCGCGGATATTTAATATTTGATAATTGAATTACTTAGGGTGACGATCTGTCACTGGAGATTGAATCTAGATTAAATAGCTAAGAAGTCAGAGCTATTGCCTTGAATAAGTGTGTTAAGTTTTTAAGTCTTCTCATGCCTCGTTAATTGTCTTCATATTTTAATTGGGTGCATTCCTTAGCCTTGATCGATTGAATTTGCGTTGTGGTTAATATTGTGAATAAATCAGATTGTTTTTTGAAATATGGCTAGTCTTCCTTCCAATCCTCCCACACCTTTAGAGGCGCCAGTGAGATCTTTACAAATTCCTCTCGATTTGATTTGATTTTAATTTCCGTCGCACTCTGAAGTAGCACAAGGGCTATTGGCGATGGACTTCGTAATTTTGAACCACGGTCAAGTGATGATGTTCAAGTGAGTCACACATGAGCTACCCCCCCCCCCCTAACTTGTACTCCATGACATGAGAGGACTTGGGGTCATCACGATCAGATTTAACGTACATCGGACCCTTTACACAACTTATCTTCAGTGGCACTAGGTTTTAAACCAACAACCTGACAACGCCGACCATGACGATTTCTCTCAATATGGTTTTTGATTTCGAAATTTCAAAGACATGTCATACCATTTTTGGAGACTAAGATTTTTAGATATTTGGTTTTTTATTTACTAATAAAAAAAATTTAAGAAATAATTAGAAGATAATGACATTTTACTTTGGCATCAATCCAGCTCTCCCATGTGTGTTGCATTACACACTTGAAGTTTAATTTTCTTAATATTCACCAAAGAATCCTGATGTTGTATAAAAAAAAAGCCTAATAGCTCTTCTTTTTTTTTTTTGTTGTTGTTGTTGTTGTTGCAAAAAGGAATACATTTTATTTTTTTCTGGAGTAATGTGTTAAATTAAGCATCTTCTGATAAGTTGCAGCATATTAGTAAAATACTTTCGTAGAAAAAGATCTTAAATGTCTTTTTTTAATCTTTATAGGATCCAATGTCTCACCGAATAATAGAAAAACGTCGGCGGGACAGGATGAACAACTGTCTTGCTGATCTTAGTCGTCTAGTACCCACCAATTATCTGAAAAAGGTATTTATTTATTATTTACATCGTTTCTGAATTTGTCTTTAATATTTTCTTGTTAGTTTCCTCTTCTCTGCTTTAAAGTTCTTAGAATATATTTATGCATGAGTTATAACATACATGTATTTTTTCCAGGGTCGTGGAAGGATTGAAAAGACTGAGATAATTGAAATGGCTATCAAGCATCTGAAACATCTGCAAGCTCACCCATGTAAAGATCCCGGTAAGTTAGATTTCATTATGATTTAGTAGACGCATAACTAATGTTCATTCGAGAATGGATATGTTAATCGGGAAATGCTTTAGGAGTACATATTAACTTAGTTTACCTCGGGAAGAAAGACTAATAAATTGTTTTAAACTTTGAAAATTGAAATAATATTATAGCTATACAGCAAAATTCATAAAAACTGTTGTTGCTCATCTCCATGTCTAGACTAAGTCCATGATTGACTCCATGTCTAGACATGTCTGTCCAAGCTAGACTAAGTCCATGATCTCATTCACTCTCAAAATAAAAAAGTCCAACACCATTTGAGGGTTTTCATATAGTTCTTGTTTTGTTTTCTTCTTCTATCTATAAAAACTAAATAAATTATAGAGAATTCGTACCAACATAGATTAAATTTTTACTTGATTTTAAATTATCTCTACAGTCTATATATATTTTTTAAATTGGTTTTGACATCTTTGATTTAAAAAAAAAATAAATTATAAATTCTGAATCAATATATGTATGCATATCTATAAAGGTTGGACAAAAATATGGAAACACAAATGAAAAGGCAAACTTTTACTTAAATGTTTATTCCAGCCAAATTTATTGGTGGCGATATTGTATTTACTGACTAAAATGTCTACTGTGTGACTTCTTCAACATGTTTAAAGTTTCCGTCGCTGTCGAGACAGTGTTCTGCGCTATTGTGAGTGAATTACGTCGGAGCCAATTTAATTTATATGTAGCAATTATTGACGCTCACATGGTTGTGGGTACTTGTTTCGGGTAACCAAGGTACCCGAAGAGTTCTGTGTTTCCGGAGGTACAGTAATCAAATTTTTTACCTTATAAAGAAAAAGATCATCGATGATTGTGATGACCATCAAGAAGTCAAACAGCTGCAAAAGTAACTGCTCAGATGAATGTCGAGCTCACTAATCGTATCAGCACTAAAATATACGAAAGAAGCTCCACAAATAGGATACTTTACAGTAAATTGTAATTTATAAGCCCCTCGTCACAGATCAAAATCCCTCCAAGATTAAAAACGGGTACCTAAGTCAAAGTCTTGATTTTAAAGGAGTGGAAGACTATCAGTTGGTCGATTGAATAATCTTGCTTCACACTAATTCTATCTTCTCAATGAGACTATGTCTGGTGGATAATGCTTGCAGCCATGAGTGAGACAGGGTGAAATTTCGATCATGGTTTGGGCCGTTATACCATAATCTTCCCATCGGACCCATCATTACTTTGCAAAGTTACGTTATTGCTAAAGATGTAATCATTTTGGTCTGTCATGTCCGTCCAATGGTACAAACTTTATTTCCCAACTGTAATGCCATATAACTTCTCTAGTTAATGGTTTGCATTGAGAGTGGTGCAAAATTTTCTTGAAACGCTTCAATATCAATTTTATCCATTCCGAGAAGATTTCAATCATTTTTTAACTCCTACAGTTTTTCTACACCGTATTAGTGATAGAAATGTGCTTTTTTAGTTTTTCCGTATCTTTGTCCAAAATATATATCTAGATAACTTTTTTTATTTTATCTACATTAAAATATTAATCATTGAGAATTGCATTGAATGTGAAATGTAATGTTCAAATCTAAATGTAATTAAAACTGAGGTCTTTTTTTTTCCTTTCGAAATCAGTATTGTTTAAATAATGTTAAACTTTAAAATGACGTAAAATAATGTTTAAAATGGAAATGCTATGTAAACTATTTATTTATACGACAAATTTCACGAAATCGATTAGAAGCACAATTATAGCATTTTTAAATACATTTATTTCTTTTCTTTTTCTCTTTTTTTTTATGAATCAATATCATATAACTTCAGTTTTAAAACAATGGCGATTAACTATTTAATTTTTTTTCTTGTAGCAAATTGTGAAGTGGCTAAAACAACTGAACAGGATCACAAACGTCAGTACAGACTGGGTTATCACGAATGCATGTCCGAGACCGTTCGTTTCATTGTTGAATCAGAAGGATTATTCTCAGGAGATAATACGTGTGTTAGGCTAATTAATCATCTACAGAAACATTACGACAAAGTTGCTGGAGGTAAAAATATTTTAATACCAAGTGTAATTATTTTAATTTTGATGATATTCATAATCACATAGCTTTGTTTTTGCCAAAAATATATTTAAAAATAAATAAAATCTCGCTTGATATTACTTTTGAATCATTAATAATTTTTACACTTGTGAAATTAACTGTGAATAAAATAACTGGAATGGTATTAATTATAAATTTTTATTAATTCTTTTATCTCTATTTCGTTATCGCTACTTACTCACAATATTGTACTCATTATGCCTTATTTTTACAGGTTTATGTTATACTCAGGCCTTAGGCATGATGATAACCGATGAATCAAAGCCTTCTGTGCATATGGAAGTTGACAGTCGTTCGAATTCTTGTTTCCCTTCTGAACCACCTTGTTCAAATGGTACAGTGGCATCTGAAAACAGTCATGGTCCCAATTTTCCATTCGAAGGCAAAAATTCAGAAGTTCCCGAATTAAAACAGGAGATAGAAAGCAATAGTCATCCCCCACTAGCACCACCCACTCCAGTCAAAGTAACCAGTCAACTTCGGGAGATGTTACAAAATCCAGGAGTACCCAAGGAACCATCTCGTAATAATCGCAACCTTAGCAGCAACAACAAAGGTAGCCATTCACCTGCGCCTATGCCTGTTTTGGTTGTTGTTCCACCTACCAACCAAAATGAACCTCCGAAGACTGAAGAGAGTTGTTACAAGTTCAAAAACAATATTAAACATAGGTTCAACGCCGATTTGAGACATCATACTTCCTCACCAACAGACAGTCACCTCTCTGATAAAATGTCTTTGCCGGACGAAGATCATAATAACAATAAAATACACATGGTTGAACCACCCTACCTTCTGAGAACTGGACATCACCAACCCACATCTGAAGATTGCTTGGGACTAAATGGCTTGTGCCCATCTAATTCTCATACTGGTCATGCTTTCTCTCCATATGCGGCCAGTCATTCTGTAACAGAACTTGTCAAAATACCTGAAAGAGTTACACAACCCGACAACGTCGGTCTACCATCTTCGTACAACACACAGCATTGGGACTCTCATGCGGAAACAGCAAGTAGTTGTGGATCAAGTACCAGCCCCCCACCCAACACTGGACGTTCGAATGGCAGTAGTTCTGGCTACAGCACAAATGGTGAGAACAATTCTGGTCCAACTATGCTCAAATCTAATCATGACGCCCACTCTCCAACCTTGTCCCCATATCCTCACACTCCAGATAGATTGTCAAATCGATCGCCAAGTCCTCTCCAACAGGGCATGCCTATTTTTGCTCTACATCCTAAAGGTACATTCTACATTCCATTAACAGTTGACGCATCGCTGCTGCTTCCTTGCATGGCTGGAATGGACGATCTTGCTCCTGTTCTGCATCCTATTAGCATATGTGTAAATCTTAGTTGTCATTCCTTAAAAGTTGAGAAGCTCAATGGGTCTGCATCGTTACAATATCGACCACATTCCTCCTTTTTAATGGATAAATTCCATGATCGCTATATTTATCCTGAAAAACCTCTATTTTATCCATGTCCTACAAGCCCCACAAGGAATGGATGCACATGAAGGTATCATATAATTGATAATTTTAAAAAGATGAGAACTTGAATTCATACTCTTAGCTTTCCATTTGTGTATAAGTGTCATGATTATTTTCATTATGATGCATAAGAAGAAGAAAGAAAAAAATCACAGAAATCAAACATATAATGCACATAAATGTGAATGTACTTTTTTGATTATCAGAACTTATATATTAAGAAATATATTTTGGTTTGTTTTAGTGACAGTTTAACGAGCTGGAAAGTCTTTATGAAGACTAGTTGTGATATAAACTGTGTAGTGCAATGGTGTGTTGTATTAGTTCTATGAGAAGCTCAGGCCTTCTTTTATTGTGATAAATATGGACATAAACTTGTTCATTACATGTAAAAAGTATTTAAAATTGAGAAATTAATTGTGGCTGTTAATTTGTGAATTTCTTAAAGATAAATTTTATTTATTTTAAAACAAAAATTGTTCCTTTATTTTTTGTTGTTGCCGTTTGATGATAAGTGTAAAAAATAAAGTATATTTAACTATATTCTGTTACTTTAAGTAGATTTTTGTATTAAAAAATCATTATTTATCTTAAATTTAGAATTTTGCCTGAGCTTAAAGAACTAACTATTGGGATATTTATTGTTCGAAAATTTTATGTGATCAGAAAGTGAGATATTTTTTAAATAAAGATGAAAAACTTATTTAAATTCTGAGAGTATTTCATAATGTTTAATTAAACCAAATTTGGAAAAAGTTTAATACTCGTATTTTTATTCAGTTTACTAAAAGGAATAAAAATTGCAATGACCGAATTTTACTACATGTGAATTTCCCAAAATGAGATGGTACTGTGTGGATTCTAAACGTGTAAAGAGTGAAAAGAAAAAAACTACTTGTGAATCGTTTCATTTCCATTGTAAGAGATGTAAAAATATTTACATTTTACTTTGAATCTTGTTGCTTGTACATTGTTGCAATGTTGTATAAAATGTTGTGTGTTTACAAGACTTGTATAAAAATCATTTAAATAAAGTAAACATACTGTGCCATTCGATGTGATGTGATTGTGTTTTTGTCTTTCGCTGTAGCATTATTCTTAAATGTTCTTTTTTAAACCAAACTATCGTTAGAATTTTAAGCATAATAATCAAATTTTATTTTGGAATAACACCCAATACTTCATATACACGGTAAATACGTTCCTTAGAAAACCGTGCACAAAAGAAAAAAAAATCGTGCCAAAAATACGTGCGGTAAATTTGGGAATATGTTCCACAATTTTAAAAAATGATTGTAAGATAAAAAAATCTCTAAATTTATTTCCCCCAAAAACCATGCAAAAAAGAGTAATAAAATACATGTTACATATATTTATTCAACACATAACAATCCATTTTCAAAAATTAAAATTAGTATATAGTAAAAATTCAGTCTATAAGTATATACAACATATAAAAATTCAAATTGTTAAATCCTAATAATATTATAAATGTGAATGTAAGTTTGTTCGTTACACTTTCACGCCTAAACCGATGTTAAAAATTCTTTCACCTATGGAAAGATAAATTTTATACTTAATCCCGTATTCTTACGGGAACGCAAACTATAAGGGTGAACATCAAATTATAAAATCCAAGCTGAACTAATGAAGTCGTTGTTTTGGTTAATGTCGACTGATGCTCTCCACGAGACATAGTTTTACGCGCACATGATAATACGCTGACACGTGTCAATTTTTTTTTTTTATATAATAGCTCACTGTTCAATTAAGTAGGTCATCAGCTGTTACTGATGCACTTTTAAAAATAATAAATGAGAACTTCATAAACAAAAAGCAATTCAAGAAACAAAAAATTTATAAGTTTTACGGTTAGTTTTAATCCTATTTTTTTCTTTATTTATTTACATTTTTCTGTCACATTTAAGCAATAGTTATCCTAATCCTAATAATATTATAAATGCGAATGAATGTGAGTTTGTTTGTTACGCTTCCCCGCCTAAACCAATTTCAAAAATACTTTCACCGATGGAAAGCCACATTATCAGCGAGTATTTTATCCCGTATTCGTACGGGAACTACGCGGGTGAAACCACGGGCACTGCTTAACCCCGCCAAGTTGGCGCAAGATTATGCATAATACCGGAAACGTTATAAAGTTTTTCTCACATTTGTAACATAACTGAAACATAGTGTAATTTAACATCTTTACTAAAAGCAATTTTTTAAATGTATTTTTTTTTATTAAATGTCGAACGTTATTATGTTACATTTTTTAAATGTCAAACTCAAACTTCGAAAAACATCGCTAAGTTGGCTAAAAACTTCTCTATTCCGACAATCCCAGAAATTTTAATACAAATCCCCCCTCCTTTTAAAAAGAGAAATGATATAAAGTTTTAGAAAATTAAGTGACATTGAAAGCTCTATGGTATATCAAATGAGTTTCTTTTTAAAATTTTTATTCATCGAATAATAATATACTTTGAATTTATTATTTTTTTAAAAAAAAAAAATGCCATTATAAGGCCTTGTTTTGCATGAAATTTTTCACTTTTCTGAATCTAGATATTTTATATGGAGATATTACTATGAAGAGAGATATACTAGATATTAATAGGGAGGAAGCCATACACTGTTAATCACCGAATAAAATTAAAGAAATTTACGTAATACTTATATCATCTTGCGGTTTTTCTAATCCTCAAACCCTTTACAATATGTACAAAGAGTACATGGCGGAAGATATTTTGCGACGACTGCAGCGAGTACATGCAGATATGATTTCCAATGAACACATCTACAACTAAACACTAATAATAATTGAGAATAAGGTTTTCACACAATGATTATGAAAAAGCTACATGATTTTTGAATAAGTCCGTGACGAGTCGACGGAAATGATTTCGGTAATGAAATTGCTCGAGAATTTTCTACGTCGATTTTATAGCATTGCAACATCAAATAACAGAATTAATCCCTCAATTAACTCCAGATCATAGTCACGTTTTCCGTCAAGTGTTACGTAAAACAGAATCCGGCAGTAGTGCATTCTAATTTTTGCTCGACGCCTCTGACCTGAAAAACGTTTTTGCTAAAATTATCATAAATGTCCGCCAGAAAAAACCATAAGATAGCAGTTGTTGTGTCTTCTTCCGGTATAGCCGCGACACTACTGACCGTCAGTCGTAATGCACATTTCGTTTTAAAATTACCGTTGAATCTTGCACATGAAGATTCACCCATCTGCAATTTCAGCAAAAAAAACTCTCGAGTCGGGATCATTCGACAATGTAAGCTTTTAGTGTGGGATGAAAGTACGATGTCTTACAAGAAAGCTATAGAAACGTTAAATCGAACTCTTCAGGATTTACGAGATAGTACACATATTTTGGAAGGAATTGTAGTTTTTTATTGGCTGGTGATTTATCAGGCAAATTCTCCAAGTAATCCAAAGGGGTACACCGGCAGACGAAATCAGAACCTGTATTAAATCGTCAAGCTTATGGGCGAAAGTTGAAAAATTAATTCTATAAAAACGAATACGAGAGTGAATCTTCATAACGATGTAGATTCGGGACCTTATAGAGAGGCACTATTGAAAATTGATGATGGATGTTTGGACGCAGATGCCGAAGGTTATATTTTACTTTCTAGATAATTTTGTAATTTAGTAGAAAATTATGTAGATCTCATTGCTCAAGTTTACCCGGGCTTGCAACAAAATTTAAATTGTGATCAGTGGTTGTGCGCAAGATCTATATTGGCGCCTTACAATGACATTCAAACGGAGTCGGCGCGGGATGGTTCTGTCGGCTGTTTGAGGGCTCATTAGCAGTGGGAAAAAACGCCACCAACTACGAGGGCGAGGTCTTGGCTATGTGTGAAGCTACAATGCAATTACTAGCTGCTGGCCTAGCTCCTACAAAAGTTGTCTTCTTCATAGACTCCCAAACTGAAATTTTAGTCTTAAGCAGCAATACATCAACTGACAATTCAGTATCAAACTAAAATTAAGGAGCTAATCTCATATGGCTGGATTGTGGCCTTACAGTGGGCCCCAAGTCATATTGGAATCTCCCGCAATGAGAGGGTTGACCAAAAAGCCAAGCAGGGAGCCGAGTCGTCTCAACCGGAAGTCCCCTTGACTCTCAGAAGAGCAAAGAGAATTATTTCCACATTCATCGACAAAAAAAAAACCAAGAGTCTTGAAAAGCCTTAAGAATCTCTGACCACTGTGGATCCAATCCCGAGGCACCTGGAGAGAACCAAGGCTGTTGCCCGCTTTCGCCTAACCACCGGACATAACCTTTTGGGAGCACACTTCCACTGGCTTGGCCTGGCTGCTGACGAGGCCTACCCACTCTGCGGCCAAGCCAGAATGGATGGCAACCACCTGCTCCAATGCACTGGACTCGATGAATACCCTACTGACGACATCGTCAGTCGGTACTGGGAAGCTCGGTGTCAAATGGTCAAGAAGCCAAGCACGGGGGTTGGATAAATAAATAAATAAATACAATGATGTTGACAATAAAATAATCACTGAAATTTTAAGAGATGTGCGGGGAGAAATGAAGAAATATTTATTAATGGATAGAATCATGGATACAGAACAAAGTACTTCATATCCCACGGAGTTCCTAAATTCGCTTGAACTTTCGGGTGTACTCTCACATAAACTTCAATTAAAACTAAATGTACCAGTTATGCTTATGCAAAATCTCTATCTTCCTCGACTATGTAATAGAACGAGGCTTCGGATCACAAAATTGATACAGAATATACTTGGCGCAACTACTTTAACTGTTGTCGGGAAAGGGGAAGTGTTATCATACCTTTTCGAATTCCAATTATCCTCTCTGACCTACTGTTTTAATTCAAACGAGTTTAATTTCCAATCAGTTTTAATGTTACTATTAACAAAGCACAAGAGCAAACTTTGCGGGTAGCAGGGGTGCATTTGGAAAAGTCATGCTTTCCCCATGGCCAACTATATGTAGCCTATTCGAGAGCGTCCAATGCCCGAAATATTCACAAATTTGCACCTGGCGGAAGAACATATAATATATAGTATAAAGTAGCCTCCTAGAGTAATATTCTGTTTTGAGCTATTTTAAAAAGGAATTATTTATTAAGCATAGATACTTCAAACTTTTTAAAATATTAAAAGTTAAAGTTATTGAATTTTTGTTGTTAATTATTATAATTAAGTATGTTTTCAGATTTATAAACTAATCTCAGTTTTAGAATTTTTAAATTTTAATGCTCCCAGTCAAGCATTAAAAAATATATTATTTTATTTACTTTCTATTGGCAATGATTATATAACTTTGACAGAGTTATTTAAATACATCAACGTGAGCGAAGCCGCGGGTAAAAGCTAGTTAGGAATAACGCTACTAACTAAAAACTATCCATCGCTATTTGATAAAAACCGTGCACGTTTTTTACTAACTCTATCAAAAATGCTATCAGTAGATTTATCAGAGATGTTTAGCACAATGGTCGGTTTTGATAGAAATGGAGAATTTCGTTCATTATTAACAGCCTCTGTTGATTTTTTGTTGTTGTTGTTACAAAGTCTTATTAGCGGCTGTCTTTTTGGTTTCTCAAGTTGTTTGGATGATTTTTGATATCCTGCTACTCAAGATTAAGTAGAAATTTGAATGCAGGCTCTAATTAGAATCATGAGAAATAAAACGTTTTGTTTCATACTTGTAATAAATTTCAAGATCTTGTAAATTAAATAAGCTGTTAATAGTTGAACTTCGACTTCACCAGTATCTTTTTCTCTCTCTCTCACTCTCTATTTTTATTATCATCAACTCGATCAAATCATCCTCATGTAAAGGGCACGAGTCCCCAAATTTTTTGGAGATTCGTGTTGGAACAAAAAATCAGTGTAAAAAAATCATGTACCGTGTTTCAAAATCATGTAAAAAAAGAATTGGGTGTAATTATCTGAAAAAGAATTCTTGTTACATTTTTCAGAAAACGATTTTGTAATTTAAAGCAAAATGTGAAAAAGGAATTTATTTTCAAATTTCTTATACAATGTTTGGGATATGATAATCGGTTTGTTATAAAAACATTTATTTTACATTTTTAAAATTATAATTTATTTGGAGTAATTGGGTTGGCATGAAACAGTATAATTATTCCTTCTGTGATAAAAAAGCTATAAATCTCAAGAATTTTAATTCTTGTGGTAAAATCATTTTATTCCTAAAAAATCTAAATAGTAGTTAGTGTTAGTAAATTTGTTGTTTTAACTTAACAGAACTCCAATTTAAATTGCACAGAATAACTATTCAACATCTAATAAAAGCAAAGAATAAAATATTTTAATTATTGATGTGAAGAGAAAAACTTGTGTAAGCATGGCCGGCTCTATTTCCATTTCAGGCTACACAGTAATTTTTTTTAAAAAAAATTTTGTAGGCAGTAAAAGTAATTTATGTTTTACTTTCAGACTATATTATAAAGTTGACCCTGAAAGTGTAAAAAGTTAGTTTGACAAACTATTACATCACAATTAAAAAAATTATGAATTTTCGAAGTTTTTTTAAAATTTTTATAAAATTTTCAGTTTAAGTGATTCATATTTCTCAGATTATTGAAAACAAAAGTTGAAAAGCTGTTACCTTGTTGATTTTTAATAACTAAACCTGGAAAAAACATGAAAATTTTCAAAATATTAGTATGTTTTAAACAAATAACTAGCAATCTCAGACCTAAATGCATACTAACTTTTATATAACATAAATATAAAAGTTTCTACAAAAAATTGAATAACTATCTTGAGCAGAAAAAAAGCCTCAGGGAATAGAAAACACATATCTTCAAGATGAAAAGTCGGAGAAAAACACATTTTTAATTTGCAAAGACATAAAATAAAAATTAATAATGTCTACAAAGTTCTAATTTTTAATATGTAGATTTTCCAACTTATGTCATACATTAAAACACTACTTGAATTAAACATATTTGAAAATATTTTTTTAATTCGAAGTATGTTTTTGCATGATATTGATAGCATTTGTTTCGACGGCAGATTATTCAGCCTAATCTTAACACAATATTTTCGCAAAAGTTTTGAAGCAAAATAATAATACTTAAGCTAAAAATCACCAGGTTTGTACATAAAATTAATTTTTTTTTCAGCTTTAAATCGGGACACTTTAGCAAGTTTGAGTTTTTGTTGCTCGACTTTAAATACTACAGTTGTTTAGTATAATGTAGTTTGGTACATCATGAGCATTATCAGTTTATCTGCTATACTTGTATTCGGAAGTCTAATTGTAGTATCACAGCTGAAGACAGGTTTTTAGATAGGTACATTATTTTCAGTAGTATCCATCACTTCCAAATATTGTTTTTCTTAGCAGCCTGAGAACGTTTTGTCCGTGGCATTTTCTCAACAGGAAAAAAAAATGAAAAAGCTTCTAAATTATATAAACTATTTGTAAAAAAAATTTACCTCGAAATCGATCTTAACCCGCGGTCACTCGCGCGGGGTGTTGTGTACACCCAGCGACAATAAAAGTTTCCCAGAATTCCAAAAAGAATGCGCAGAACCACGATTTTTCTATAGCTGCACATTTTAGGTCATTGAACCTTCAGTCGTGATGCAGTGGCTCTCACTCGGACGATTGGAACGTAATGACTTTCAAAAGTTTATCTGGGGTGTTGAGAGCTCCCCGCGAGTGATTGAGTTATATTTTCGTACTCGAAGCATCTAAAAAATAGGGTAAGTTTTACTCTATCGTTTATATATTTTTTGCAAATATATTAATACGCATGCATATTTTATTTAAAATTTCAATAATTCTAGTATAAAAATAATATAAAACTTTAAAATAATTGTAAAATATAATTTTTTGTTAAAATTTTTTAAAACACTTTCAGAAATTATGGCAAAAATTCCATGGGAGAGGGAGCAAGAGTGACTCTATCATCTATTAGATACTGTGTCGACAGATTCTGAGGATGAACTAAGTGATTTCGAAGATAGTGTAATTTCAGAAGAGCACAATATTGAGCAATCTGTTCATCCCATGGATACGGCACAAGAATTGTAATTGTCAGTAAAAAACAACAAATAAATTGACGGAAACAAATAATGGGGAAAAAACACAAAAGAAGCTTTACTGACACAGAAGATAGTAAAAAAAGCATTAATTCACCAAAAAAGGGGCTCTGCGCTGTTTGTCCACGGGTAAAAGATGTAAAAACCCATTCATTTTGCCTTCAATATAAGAAATATATGTGCTTAAACCATATGAATACAATCTGCTGTGAATGTTTGGAAAATGATTAAAATATTTGTTTTCTACTTTCTACTATTCTTAACATTAATTATAAAGTAAGTTTATTACTGGTATATACGTTTTACTTGTGGTTTATGTATAAAATATAAAATTATGTTTTTTAAAATGAAAAGTTTGTAGGTTTAGTTTAAATTAATGCTATTTTTATTTGTATGAAATAACTTTAATAATTTCATTTGCATAACACAAAAAACATCTTGAACTTTATAAATAGGTATCATAATTAACTTAATTTTTTTTTCATACTTAAATACACGTGTTGCCGCCCATCCGGTATAGTGGTCAGTGAAGCTGACTGCGGTGCCGCAGGGACTGGGTTCGAATCCCGGAGAAGGCATGGATGTTTGTGTTGTAATCCTTTCTTCTGTCTGTGTTGTTTACCCCCGTGTTATACGTTCGGTGGTGCACGGGGTTTATAAATGTTAAAAAAAAAAATAATAAAAAAAAAAAATAAAAAAAAAAAAATACACGTGTTAAAAGTTTGGGGTGTTCTCTACACCCCGCGAGTGACGACGGTAGCAAAAACAGCGCGAGTGACCGCGGGTTAATTAAGTAACTAAGAGAACTCACAAAATATAAGCAAACAGAAATTATTTTAGTAATGAACATTGAAGTTAATAACCATTTTATATTGAAAGAGTTGATTGTGTTCAAAAATTTTCTTAACTAATTCAGTTTAAGGGTGGAAAATGCTTTAAAAAGAAACCGAAACCTAAACTCAGAAAAATTCAAATATCTTAAACACTAATTTGTTATCAGATCCGAAATTTGGGGGTAAGCTTCCTAATCAAATAGGCCACAAGAAAACGCAAAAAAAGTTTCTTCGATATTTTTGCCATTTGTGTAATGTATGTGGGACGGCGTCTAGGGGAAGGTTCGATTTTAATGTTAAAATAAGCACGCAGAGTTAAAATAACTTAATTTATTAATAACACAACTAAAACATTTACTATTTACAAGGGGTTTTAAATAATTCGAGATAACACCACACTAATTCCGAAAACACGTACTCTTTCTCAAAACAATGGAGAGAGTGATTTCCTCTGACCTGCCTTCGTTCAAGCTTTGGTGCAACTCTCAGTTTTTCCTTTCTGCCCCTTTATAAATACATGACCTCATCGTATCGCGCAGCTAAAACTCACGTGTTTTCGATTAGTGGTGCCATCTCTTACAATAAAAATCAAAAGAAGTAAAAGAAAATTTGCACTCCTTTCCTACAAGTTCGGCTATCCTGGGAATAACTGACCTCAGTGATTTTACATACCATACAATAAAATATCGGCCTCTGCCAAATTAATATTAATCGGAGATAAAAATTCCAATATAGACATTCAAATTTAAAAATAAGGATACAACTCTCAAAAATGAAATATTAATAGCAAAGAAAACAAAACACATTAATACACATTATGTTCTTTTAAAAAGAATAGAAAACCCTTTTTATAAAAATACATCATCATGCTGAGTAAAATTTCATTAAATCAGCAGATGAATTTGTTATCTTAGGTCCCTCATGATCACCCACTTTCTCTAAATCATATCTATCTCTAGGTTTTATTTTTAACTATTCTATATGGTCCCAAAAACTTAGGCCTTAATTTCAAACCTGTCCCAAATTGTGTTCTCTGAATGACCACCAAGTCACCCATCTGGTAGTTAGGGGCCTTCCTGCGCTTCCTGTAATAGGTTCTTTTATTCTCTGCCTGTATCTTCTGGATATTTTTCTTTGCGTCTTGCCGTAATTGGTTCCTCTTTTCTTGAAATTCCTCCATCATTTCGTCCATCAGTTCTTGCTTCATAAACCTGTGTATTCACAATCCACACCTTCTCTTTGTGTTTACGGAAATAAACACCTTTTTTATCAAAGCCAACAAAAGCTTGTTCCAAAATGTCCGATCCTATCACTGCCTGGAACTCCAAATGCACTGCAGGCACGACATGCCATATTACGGAATATTTCTCTCCATCCAATTCGATTTCTCGTTGGAACGATCCTTTTGTTTTGACTTCGTACTTTCCCAATTCAGATAACACGACAATGTCCTTCGAGAGCTTCGATTGCTCGATGATTCCTTTGCTTACATCTTCACGAATGAGCGAAACTGAGCTTCCAGTGTCGATTAGAGCCTCAAAAGTCTTGTTTCCGATGGTTATTTTCCTGGTCTTAATTCTATCTTGCTGAATTCGAGAACAGATCTGGACCGGAGAGCTTGAAGATTTATTGATTTTCGTACCCTTATTGCGCTTTGTACAATCTACGGCATAGTAACCTGGTCCCCTGCAGTAGCTACATGCTACCTGTTTACCTCTTTTATCGAAAGTTCTCGTCGATTGAAAGCATTTTTTATCATTCCAATTATTTCCAAGGTGAAAACGTTCTTGCCTTTGAGAACAATTATCGTTATTTTTCGATCTCTTAGTCAATGAGTTTAACTGCTTTGGCCCTATAGTTCTTCGGACGTCCTCATAATCTTCAAATTTTTTCGCTAGCTCAATAGATGAGTTAATAGTAGACCATTCGTCCAAAAAGTGTTCCTGAAAATCATACGGCGCCCTCTTCTTCATTTGATCGGCTATGATTAATTCTCGTAATTGGTTGTAGGTGTTAACTTTTAAGCCCACAGTCCATCCATCAAAATACGTCTGTAATTCGTGTTGAAAATCTTGCCATGTTTGTTCATCGGACTTTTGGTGAAACAAAAATAACTGACGAAATTTTTCCGGAGATAATTTAAATCTTTGTAAGAGTAAATCCTTTACATGATCGTAATCATTACACTTATCAGTTGGTTCTCTTGCGATCAGATGGGCAATTTCGACGGGTATTAAACCTATAAGTTTTTGAACCCAATCTTTTTTCGGTAAGAAAGTTAGTTCTGCATGACGCTCAAATAAGGTAAGATGATTCAAACCAATATCTTCCTTCATATTAAACTTATGAAAAGTTTCGTGAAACAGTTTATTTGATGCTTGAACGTTTTCGGTGTTATTCGGCATACCGGTAGTCCGTTGCGCTTGTATTCGCAACTTCTCTAATTCGTACTCTTGTCTTTCTCTCTCATCCTTCCCCTCGGGGGCTCTCCTTCTTTAGGTGAGTACGGGTGTCACAATCCGAGGTGCCCTAGTGATCTTTTCCTTTTCCCACGGGGTTTACTGTCTTTGGTAAACACGGGCTTCACGAACCCGGGGTACCGTAGTGATCCTTCTCTATTTTCGACCCTCTTGTCATTCAATTCATTCTTTCTTTCTCTCCCCGTCTAGACCACAGATATTAAATGTTTGGCGCAGTATAGCCGAAATCGGCTCTTGCGCCAATAAACCCCAAAATCACTCACTCTCTCATCCTTTCGCATATCCTCTCTCTCAGCCCTTTCTCTCTCTTCTCTTTTGTACGTTCCTCCACTATGCGATAAAGCATCTTTTTAACATCGTCTTCAACATAATCTGGGCTTTTTACGACCAGCTCCTTTAACTTCAATTTTGTGATACCTGCTTCGATAGTAAGATCCAAATCCTCGGCGAGTGACATCAAATCCTCTTTCCTTTTCGCGAGTAAGAATGCCATTTTTATACTCAGAGTGGTGACCCAGAGAACAACTTAAATTTTTACCCAAGTTAAATGAGACAAAACTATTAAAATGACACGCAAAAAGTTTACTCACTTAAAAAGAAACAAAAGATAATTTAAATAAGATGCAATTATCAATTATAAACAATTATAGACAAAAATGGACTTTTTAAAGAATTCCCGGAACTTAAATCCTTTTACAAAACACAACAGTATTACAGTTAATATCAATTTTATTTTTTATAAAAAAAAAAAAACGCGTTCCTCTCATTTATCAAAAGTAGATTACTAAGAAAAACCACGGAAAGTACTCAGTTATTAATCCAAAACTAAAAGAACATCAAATATCTATGTATGTAATTAAACCAATAATAGTACCTAGTACTTCAAAATTCAATTTCAGATTCACAGAACAGGAAATATACACACAAAATCATTCATTTATATAATTTTCGCCTATTACTCACACAATACCAAAAAAAAAGGATACTAGCACAATTCAATGTAATTCTGAAGACACTTTACGTTGACCTCAATGACACAGGAAATCTTGTTTCGTGTTGATAACTCGCAATTCGATGCAGTTCCAAAGGTTCTCTCGTCAGTGTTGACCTCAATGATCAAGGTAATCCCGTTCAATTCGTTCAGTATCTCGTTGAGTCGCTGGGCTTCCAGTTTTGGTTGACTGTAGCTGACGTGGAAATTCGCCAAGATTCCGTGTTTCTAACCAAGTCAATGGACCCCTTCCACCTGTAGACTGTTCTCGCTGAAGTATCTCCGCATCGCTCGCAAGACTTCCGTATCGCTCGTAAAATTTCTTATCCAGCTGAAGGCTTCGCCGGGTCTCTATTCGATGCAAGGCAAGGTCTATGTACCGCTCAGGAAATCAAAAATCGATGAGGAGGTAAAACTTTTAAAAAATGCTCTTAGATAAAACTTTGAATAGTTTAAAAAATTCTCGGTCGAACCCCCAATTTGTGGGACGGCGTCTAGGGGAAGGTTCGATTTTAATGTTAAAATAAGCACGCAGAGTTAAAATAACTTAATTTATTAATAACACAACTAAAACATTTACTATTTACAAGGGGTTTTAAATAATTCGAGATAACACCACACTAATTCCGAAAACACATACTCTTTCTCAAAACAACGGAGAGAGTGATTTCCTCTGACCTGCCTTCGTTCAAGCTTTGGTGCAACTCTCAGTTTTTCCTTTCTGCCCCCTTTATAAATACATGACCTCATCGTATCGCGCAGCTAAAACTCACGTGGTTTCGATTAGTGGTGCCATATCTTACAATAAAAATCAAAAGAAGTAAAAGAAAACTTGCACTCCTTTCCTACATGTATAACCTTAAAAAATTATTGACTTGTTAATTTTTTTTCTTATGGCTATGGAATTTATAACATATTTATAATATCCTTCGTGTGTTAGTTGTTCCTATACTACTCAAACAAAAGCATTCATACGAAAAACATATTCTTTTTAAAAAAATTGATCTACATATCGGGAAAAACTAAATATCACAGGGATCGGCAACTTTGTAGCTGTGGCGTGTCAAACCAATCTACAGATATGATTCAGAGTGCCACACTGAAGGAAATAATTGAAACAATTTGATTTTCAAGACAATGCATAAAGAGTAAAGAAAGGCAGGTCAAAAATATAAGATTTAGAGTTTTGTTATGTATTAATTTTGAATAATTTATATAAAGATATTCTATTTCACAACGGTGTTGATCTACTTCATAACGAAATATCAATGATATAATGTGCGACTCTCAATTCGTCACAATTCTGAACATTTAGTTGTTAAACAACGCCTTTACAGATTCAAAACATTTTTCGTATGAGAAAAGATCTGTTCACATGAATATGTAGAACCAAATGTGGACATTAGAGTATAGGCAATTTTCTTCAATTAAATCTCTCCAGCAATATGACATTCAATAATCTAAACTAGCTGTCGATTAATCGTTAAAAAAGTAATCTTTCAAAGTCTTCAAAATTCTGTAAATGTTGTTTTCCATAATTTTGAAGATTTTAGTTCAGCCCTATTGCAAAATTACCAGCTTCCATCCCCACCAAAATTGACAAATTTGGAGAGTAGTGTAGATTGCCACTGAGAATTGTACCTCGTGCAACCTATGGCACGAGTGCCATAGGTTGCCAATGCTTGAAATATCTTATTAAACATAACATTTCAAAGATAGTACTGTTAAATATGGCAGTAAAAATGTATACAGCAAATGCTTAAGGGACACCTTAAAAATGTATCAATTGTTCGCAGGAACAAAGTGTATAATATATTGTTTAAAACTGAGTTTAATCGGTGTATATATTTTCACTTATGTGCATCAGTATTTATATATTGCCATAATGTATTGAAGAA
Source organism: Trichonephila clavata (assembly GCA_019973975.1). Classification (NCBI taxonomy): domain Eukaryota; kingdom Metazoa; phylum Arthropoda; class Arachnida; order Araneae; family Nephilidae; genus Trichonephila; species Trichonephila clavata. The sequence goes on along the minus strand of BMAO01036597.1, from coordinate 13,970 downwards.
TGTAATTATCTATTGAATGTAATACTGGAACTACATTTAATACCGCAGTAGACGAGTGTAGTCGATTATATTTCAGATTTCGAGTTCTAAAGAGACTAGTTTTGTAGAAGGAATGGTGATGCGTGCTGAGCATATTGGGTTTTAATAACCTGTTGATATGGGGAATGTCTGATGTAGCGTGGACCTCATCATCCGGTAGCGCTTTAAATATTGTAAGTCTCATTCGGTTTGCTAAACGGACCTAAGACAAAAAGAAAGCTTTAGTTAGAGATTGAGAATCCCTTGCGATGGTAGTAATACATAATAACTGCTCATACAAAAGTTTTAGATTTGAAAATTGATAAAAATAACTATTAAAGACTAGTTTGAATTTACATTGTTTTATTTTCCACGATAGACCTTATAACTTTGCGTTTCGGTCAGTATGCATTTGAGCTAAAACCTACCTTTCCAACTGCCATGCCAACACTACTAGAGGACTTGGGAATTTCAGTTGAAGGAGAAATGTTCCTTTATTACATACTATGGTTTTCAGTGTAATTGGTATGCAAACCCAAAACTTGACTGGAACATAGGTTTTGGAGCTCACGTCTATGAACAATATAATTACGCAAAATCAGTAATATTCCTTTAAAATAAATTTAAAAATTCTACTTTCATAAATCATATATAAGCAAAAAAAATTAAATTTTGTTTTTTTCTTGTTGTTTTTAAGAATGTTTGACGTAGTTATAGTTAGCACTCACGTTATTTTTTATCCGTTATCCTGGTAATAATCTTGTATAGTTTCTTTTACACCCCTCTTAAAGTTCTGAAAGACTTTTGAGTTCAAAACGATTGATCAAACTTGAAAGGTTGATCAATGTCATTATCGTCTGTATTTATTTCACTTTATGTAGCATTACTTCTTGTTCTATTGCGTTCATTATGAAATATTAAAAAATACCGTACGATTGAATAGGAACTTGATTACAATTCAGCTCCACGAATTTTAGAAAATTGTGTTTTATCGACCGTAAAATAGAATAAAAAAGGAAATTTTTGCTTGTAATTTTTGTAAAATTGATCTGACCATAAGACAATTTAAATAACGTTCATTTTAAAGTCAGTTTACCAAATAATTACTTTTAAAATTTTCGCAATTTTCCTAGAGAGTTTTCTCTTTTTGGAATATTTTCATCAATCAAGACCGAACAAATGCAGTTCTTGAATAAATATAGAAATGGAAATATCACTTTATGGTATATTGAATCAATTATAAGGACACTGACCTATTCGAAATCTGTTAATTAAAAATATGTCTTGGAAATAATAAAGAATGAAAGTTTTTATGCAAGCATAGAAACTGTTTTGTGTAAAAATACGCTAAAACTATAACTCCACTTATTAAATTTAACTACGCTTTAGCGAAATTACATTCTTTTCTTCTTACATTCTTTTCTTGTCAATTGAGCATATTTTTTAAAAAACTGGATTTTTTTCCATATTTTACTTCGAATTAAAAAAGGATGAAGTTTTCTTTTTTACTTTAAAAAGAGATCTACTTTAAAATTTCTAATTTTCTAATTTTTTTATTAAGGGTCTCAGGGAAGTTAATTTTGTCTCGAGGGGTGAAAAAAAAACAATTTTCAAGCAGGTATATTTCTTTTAAATTTAAATTAAATAATTCAAATCTCTTACACGTTATTTACAAAGGATTGTGGTTTCAAAAAAGTGCAAAATGTTTGAAATATAATCATAATTTTAAAAGTTATAAGCATATGCAAAGAAATAATTTTGTAATAAATATTAAGTAATTTTTGTGTTGCGCCCGCTATTTTCTAAAATAGTAGCCTTTGATGCATAAAACTTTATAGAATTATAAAATGTACCATACTCTTTAAACCCTAGCAAATTAAGAATAATATATCTTTTGTATTTCAAAATATTTGGAAAATACTGAAATTTTTTAAAAAAATTTTTGAAAATATAATTTTTTTCATTTTTTAAAAATATAATTTATTATTCTATTTATTTAAAATTACTACGGTGTAATAAGGATACATTTAAATTTATAAATCAACCCATTGCTAGTAATTAAAGCTACTACTTTTGAAAATAACACGCGCGCCGTAAATCTTATAATTAATATTTCTTATAGAAATATTTCTTATTTTCATATGCTTATAATTTTTAAAATTATAATTATATTTTAAACATTTTACACTTTTCTGAAGCTCCATTCCTTTATAAATAATGTGAAAAAGATTCGAATTATTTAATTTTAATTTCAAAGAGTTATACGTATTTGAATATTTTTTATATTTTCAGCCCTCCAGAAAAAGTTAACACCCCTTAAGGAATTTTTTTTTCAAAATTATGAAAATTAGAATTATTTAGAATAAAGTAAAATATGAAGTATAAAAAAATTTACACACTCACAAATATCTATCTATCTATATATATATATATATATGTGTTTATGTTTAAATTTTTTCAAGATATTTACTCTATAAAGATGTTGTAAAGTGCAAAGGTGTAAAGTTCATCATTATAACAACCAATACAAATATTTTGTATTATTTAAAAGCCCACAGATTTTGAGCATCCCATGCATTTATATGTTGTTTTCTGGTTGTTTTTTCATAACATCCTGGACACGGGAATTTGAGTTCATAAAAAGCCAAACAATTGCTCGCCATATATTCGATTTCTTTTTTTTTTCTTTTTTCTTTTTTTGAGAGTAAATTGGCCCCCTCCTTTCTTGTGTTTAAGCCATTAAAGAGAGACATCACTTCGGTAAATCACAAGAAATCATAATAATTCTAACATCTAGAGTTCTCGTGTCACCCAACAATTTTTCTAATAATATCTGTGACCACGAAACGTCAGACCACGAAATTAAAAATGGAGGATTAAAAATTTCGTACTAAGTATGCTTATGAACTAAGTACTAAATTCATAAGTACTAGATTCATGAGTACTTAGTCCATGAGAACTAAATAGAGGGCTTTGAAAGTCTTTCACGGAAAGGTACTGAGAGAGTAGAAAGACTTAATTCCTATTTTAAAGTTAGAAATGCTTATGGATAGAGTTTGTAGCGTCAGTGAGGCAACGCGATAGCTGTTAAAAGTTAAATATGTGCAAAATACGTATATAGAAAAGGGAGTTATTTTAGTTTCTAGGCCATAGAGTACACTAAAGATTACAATCAGCACATGATGAAACTTTTTCCTGATTGTGAAACGTGATTAATGGCCGCGGTAGTGGAATTGTCATGTCTCGAACTCATTAATGGCATTATTTCTTTTGAGTCATGGGTTCAAGTCCTAGTGTCACTAAAGATCCAGTGTGTATAGACAGTATCCAGGCTTAAAATCCTCACAATGGCGTGGTGTGTAAGCAGTGGCGGCGTTAGGCGTCGGCGACCGCCGACGGCCTCGCGCTTGAGGGGCCTCGCAAAGTTTTTAATTATTTAAAATTTAGTTATTTATTTTTATTTATTTCCATACAGTTGCGCGAGTAAAGAGAGTGATTAGTACTTTACGGGCATTATCCAGAATCGTCTGGAAACACTATGGAAACTAAACAACTTAGCGCGCGAGACGGGGAATCCCCGTGTCGTTTGTATTTCTTCTATGAGCATAACGTAAACAATCATTCCTTTTGTGAATGCAAAACTAGCAGACTAGACTCGCATGGACAAAAAATCTTTTTATTGTGTTGTAAAGTGAGTCAGTACCCCGGTGGCGTTTTAGTGAATAAAAGTGTTAATTAATATTGTGATTTAGTTCATATTTCGGAGGTTATAAGTCAATATGAACTTTTATAATGACTTTAACATAATGATTTTGTCGACATCAATAGGTATACATAGGTATCTTTTATAAGTCGTAAGTATAATGTATATCTCTATAGAAATCGAAATTTAAAAAAGTGGATAGTTACCTAGTTTTAAATTAAAACTGTGCTAGTGTTTTTTTCCCGAGAACAGAAAATTTTAACTTTTCGAGTATGTTTTAATATGCGTCAAAATTTGTAACAATTATATTATTTTCACCGAGTTCTTCTTTTCATACATCTAGCCACTACATACGGCAATGCTTTTTATGGAAAATTGAAATAAATTGTTGCGCCTAGATCTAGATTATTTTGTATTGAAAGAACACCGCACTAGAATCTAGTGTTCTTTCAGTACAAAATAATCCAGGTCTAAGTAAAACAATTTTATTCAATTTTTCATAAAAAGCATTGGCGTATATATAGAGATATTTATCATGGCTGGGGACTCTGCTACAAAAAAATCGAACTATAACAAATCGGCACAGATCTCGTATCGCATTATTATTAAGTTGTTGCCATGGTAGTCTAATGGTAATAGTCACGAACTCGTGGCAGACGTGCCACGAGTTCGTAACCTAGTACCACTAAATTTAGAGGGGCTGATGCATGTTAAATCTGACGGGCCTCAAAGTACTCCGTTGGTGTCTATTACAGGCCTACATTATTTGGCCATATTTAAAAAGTGTACGATTTATTGATTCCAGAAGTAATATTGTTTCCAACTGGTATAGTGGTTAGAATATTCTTTGGATATATACTTACGAGTAATTTTCATTACATCTTTTTCACTTGATAATAATAGCAACGATGTTCTAATTGCCGTTGCTGAAAGTAGCCGAATACCATTCAGTTGCGTCACCAAAGGTCGCTATACATACAAATGAGGTTGCTACTTCATGAAATTCCATCAGATCCACCAATGGATAATTCATTGGCTGCTGAAAGGTCCGATGACTCTGAAATGCATCAGTGAGTGCACTCTCACTGTGTTCCTTTCACTTTTATTCTTATTTTTCTAAGGACATTTGAACGAAAGAAATTAAACATCATAAAACTGCTTCATTTGAAAATTTCAAAAGGACCTATATCAGGAGTAGACCATCAAAAGTTTCCTTCTAAATAGATTTGACCTAAGTTGAAAAAGAATATTTTTTCCCCTCTTCTTTATTATATATATGTGCTCATATTTTATTTATTATTATAAATATGTTATTCTCAAATGGAATTACAAATACCTTAAGTGTTGTTATATATGTTACCGTTAAAGTGTATAATTCAGTTATTTCATAGAATAACTAAGTATTTAATGAAATAACTAGACAAGTCAGTTAAACTATATATTAGATGAAAAATTTCATTCTTTACATAGTCATTCTATGAAATAACAAGGTATTCTATGAAATAACAAAGGAAAGACCGTTAAAGTGAAAAATAAACCATTTCAAAGACAATTTATAAATTAATTGATCATAAATAGTTAAAATTTTGAAAAAGACATTAATCTTTTTTGCAGACGCATTATTGATAAATAATCAGATGATATAATTTACTATTCCTCATAATGCTAACATTAGTTAAACAGAAAGGGGGAAAAAGATATGTTGAAAAATAGATTATATTTAAAAAATATCAACAAAAATACATACTGGGAAGAAAAACTGTTGCTTCATAAAAACAAAGTGTATAAACTCTTTTAAGCAAAACTGTAAGAGATTATTAATTTAAATTTTATGAGATAAATTTTACCTTTATTTTTTACTTTTCATTGTTTTTTTGCAAGGATTGCTATTATGACACTTTGGACTGGACTGCTTATTACCTTCGAAACAAACCCACTTTTTACAATTACACTTTTACATGAGCACTTTTTAAATCCTGGTCCAGTACCACAGCTTTGAGCTGTTGCAACAGATCGCGGCGTTGCGTTAATATTTGGAACTTCTTCAATGGAAATTAATTCTCGTTGACATATACTGAACTGATATCTAGAGTACAGTTGTTTCATTCGCCATCTCTAGTTCCTAATTGAAAAAATCCTCTTCCTAAAGAAGCTCTAGAACTGGTGCAAAAGTAATCGTTATTCTATAGAATACCTAGTTAAATCGTATGATTCAATAATTTTATATAGTTTAACTGATTTGTCTACTTATTTCATGAAATACCTAGTTATTCGATGAAATAACGGATTTCCCACTTTAACGGTATATATATGTATATCACTTGCCATTTATTCAATGAAAACAAATTTTCATTCCGTATTAATATGGGAAAGTGGAAATGTTATTTTTGAGAAATTCAAATTACATTTCTCAAAAACTACGTGAAAAAAAATAATTTAAAAATAAAACAAGTTTGGTATTATTTGGTGGGTAGAATCGTTTAGTATTGGTGTTTATATGTTTTTCTTAGAATGAATTGATATTGAAAACAGTTATAACCCCACGTAATGTGATGATTTCTGATGAGAAAAAATGGATATTCTAAAAAGCATACACACACAGTTTTTTGGTTGCTAGAATTCGTAATTATATATATTGACCCACGAGTCTTATAGTACAGGTGAAAAGGATCTGAAAATCATGTTCACTTTTCAAAATTAAAAAGCTCCAGAAAAGTGTGTTTCAATTTTTAAGTAATTTCAGCTACAGCGTGGTGGATTTCAATTGATTTTCTGTTGCAATATGGGTGAACTTGCACTCAACTGAATGTAAGCATATCTGTCACCTGGACGTTGTCCGTGTACTCATCGTAGCGAATTATTTATCTCTTTATCGTTACCGCTGTTGCAACAGCTTCTTGTTGACTTTTTATCAGCTTACGCTATCCTCCTAATAACATGTTTTGTAAAGATCCGGTATTATCGAACTGTAAAATCATTTTTGGTGCATTGATTATGTCAATGTACCTACATGAAGTCCTTTACCTTCTAGAATTCTTGGAGTGTGATCTTAAAAAACCTGAGTTTAAAATATTACTACTTGGAAATTATATATTTTTAATTCTTCAGTAGCCATAATAATTGAATGCGTGTTTTTAGGATGAAATAATTGATTTTTAGATAACTTCTGGAGAATCATTTGCGTAAACTATTTCTTTTTGTGGCGGAACCTTGCAAATTTAGATGTCTCAATTCTTCTTGATAATTTTGAAAGAAAGGGAAAAAGACAGAGAAAGCCTATTTCTCAATCACTCTTCAAAACTTTTAAATAACATGGATATTTTATATCACAAATATGCTTTCATAGATTTGGCCTACAACCCTTACTACTACTACTATTTCATCCTCTGTATTTCATGTCAAAATTCCTATTTAAAAGAATTAAATCTTTGTTTAAACTAACTACTACATTAAGTTATTCCCATTGGCTCTCTCTCTAATGGTATCATTATAGGTAAATCCTAAAGAACAAAAGTTTGTCAAAGAAAGATGATTTTCTGTTAATTAGAATTAAATAACATTATACCATATAAAAAAATCAAATACTCAAATAACATCACATTTATCAATTTTCCTATTCTCTAGAACTTTTAAAACTTACTTTAGAAATTCTTAGATTCACCTGATTCATAAAAATATTTTGAATCATTTTGAATAGTCGTTACCGGTAGCTAGCTTGTTGCTCACTGCGATGACTCTCTGTGATATAAGAGTTTTAAATTTATATACCTATTTTTAGAACATACATAACGTCATAAATTGTGATACAGATCTTCGGGGTATTTGGTAAAATTTCGTTAGTATTATTGTACTCAGGTTTAATTTTTCTTGTTCTTAGTAAGGACAAGTTTAGATATATGTTGTTCTGGATTCTTGGAAGTTTTTGATAAAGAACTAACAGTGGCGTAACGGAGAATATAAGGGCACCCCTGCAAAGTCTGGTTTTGGGCCCAAGCTATCTATCAAAGGATTGCATAACCATAACATAACATACGCTTTGGGCCCCTAGAATCTTGCTCCCCCCCCCCCTCGTAGTGCCACTGACAACTAGATTTGTCTACTTTTGTGTGACATATTTTATTAGTAACTGATCTCAAATAATATTAAGAAGTTGTTTGATAAATGACAGTTACTCTCGCTACGAGATATGTTGTAGGCGTGATGTATGTGTGTACTGTATATTTCCTTATATAAGCCGAGAATTTTTGGAACTATTTTAAAGTTACGATAAGGGGTTCTTTATATATGAATTAGGTAAACTCGAAAAACACAATTTAATTTACGAAAAGCATGTTTCCCCATCCCTAACACTTTCCGTTGGTCATACGCAAGCAATTTAAATTTTCAAAAACTTTTTGGATATTTTGAGTTGAATTTTTTTTCTAAAAGAAGGAAAGCAACAAAAATATTTCGAAGTTAGTATCAGAATCCGCGTGTCCATAGTATAACGTGTCTATATTAAGACACATATGTACTATGTCGATTATTCATGTCGTTTAACGTATGTCCCAGTATATTGTAAATATTTCCCAATGTTGCTAAATGCGTGTCACATCCTCATGGTGATTGACTACGCTTAAAACCGTAATTTTGAAAAAGCGTATGCATGAATAGTTTTTTTTTTATATTTTGTGTCACCTGAATAAGAATATATTTTTTTAAAACTGTTTTAATAATATTATTACAATAGAAAATTAATTAAATGCAATTATTTTGCAAAAAAATAGTGAAGAAAGACTGACAACTTTTCAAAACATTCTCCTTTTAAAAATGCTTCTATATTTTGTCTATTTAATTTTGGTCTGCATTCTCTCGATGTATGGCTAGAGCTTCTATACTGAGCCTGAACTAGGATTTTTGAAAAATTCACATTTTATTCCAGAGTTACGACCAATTCAAATAATAAATAGTGTTTTTTTTAAAATTTCTCTACTCCGATGCATTAAAATATGAATAAATCCTCTTCTTAATGATATATTTAAAAAACCCCATAGTTGAAAGGCTGTGTACAGAAGTACAGGGTGGCCATAATTAAACTGCAAGTGTTCAAGGGTGCTGGAGAGAAAACTACTTGGAATGTTCCAGTGAAATTTGGTATCTACACGTTTCAGAACATACACAAGTCAAATATGCAAGAAATTTAAAAGTCGCCATTTTCACCCGATAGATGGTGCTATTCCGTGTTCCAATGCTTAGTGACGGCATATATGCAACTTTTAAGCCCATCGTACAGTATAAAAATAAGACCACGTTCAGTAATGGTCAATCATAACTCTGAATAAGAAGGAACGTGCTTTGTTAGTGAAGATATTCTATCAGAATGGTAGCAATTATTCAGCTACTCTGAAAGAATACCAGCGTATGAAACGATTAAGAAGAGGTCCAATGAGTGTGTCAATGAATTGAAAATTTTGATTTCTAAATTTAAAGAAACATAATAATTGGGTGTTATTCCCGCAAAAGAGGGCGGCGCACGTCCATAAACTCGGAAAGATTGCAACAAATTGATGACGCTATTGCTACTACGAGTAGCAGTTCAGGAGCCAGTATGCTGCAACACGTGAGCGTAAGAAGTGTGGTCGGACATTCTTCCTGGCCAACTGTGCATAAAGTGTTGAGCCACATTCTTCGGCGTTATCCGTATAAAATTAAAAGGCTTCAAGCATGGGATTGCATCTGGTGGTTGCATATTGAGCACATAATGTGATAATTTCATTGAATAAATAATGGTTTAGTTGTTTTCCAAGCATCATTATGGATAGTTTAATTTGTGATCTTAATTTACGTTAATTTTTGACTACATCATACTGTAAAAATTTAATTACTGAAGCGAATTGTATGGAATTTTGTAAAATGTAAGTTATGTTTTATATTGTTTATATGTCTCTTAAAATGTCATTATGCTCTGTCTACCGGTTTTGGAAGTTGTATATGTTAACGTGACCAGACGTCAGTTTTCAACGGACTGTCCCTTTTTAACACGCTTTTATAAGTTTCACTTGCATGTAACGGAATCTTAGAACTCGATTTTTACTCACTTAAAAAGATCGGATTCATTCGAAATTTCGCACACTTGTCAAGGACCAATGACAATACAATAATTTCATAATTTTGTTCCATTGTCCTTTTCAGGATCGTCAGGAATAAGGAAAATCAGATTTGGCGACAAATCCATATATCACGTCCAGATTTGGCGACTTGTTGCGTGTATCATTTTTAAATTTGGTGACTAGTTCCATATACCATTTTCAGACATGGCGACTAATTTCTACATCATTTCCAGATTTGGCGACTAATAGAAAAGGTGTAACCCTAAGTGTTTTGAATTTAACGCTAATTATATATGCAAGTATAAAATACACTTGCGGTTAAAAGAAATAAAACAAACAAAAGAAGTGTTCTGTATGTTAGAAATGATGATACGAATTAACATGAAAGGAACACGTTTAAAAGGTGAAAATGTGTGACTTTCCGAGGAGCTAGAGACTTGAAATTCGGACTATAGCTCGTAAGTGGATGACAATGCATGAAAATGTGAAAAAAGAAAACAAAAATAAAAAGAAGGCATTTTATAATATTTAATCTTAAAAAAACAAGATACATTAAAAAATTTTGTAATTCAAACTCTTTCTTCTTTACACACTTTTATTTGTTTGACCTGTTCAAAAGAGACGGAATCTAATATAACGATCGAGGCCTCTTAAACGGAGAGAATAAATACATTTCAGACCCATTAATTGATATCATTGAAGAGCAAGACTATTCCACAGCCACGTAATTCCAGCTTCAAATATCAAACTCAAGGATAAATTCAACAATGAATAAATGATAGTTAAAGACTAAAAAACACGCTTTTATTGTAGTTCGAACTAAAAATGAAAAATAAATTATAGTTTGAAAAAAAACTAAAAAACACGCTTTTATACTGAATCGAACTAAAAAGTAAAAAATAATTCTAATAAAGAATAAAATGATTAACGAGAAAATGAATGTCATTGGGTAAAAGCCGTGGGGTGTTCTATAAATGTATCAATTGTTATAATTTCTAACTTCTATTCGAAAGCTGAATTAGTGGAAAAATGTAGTCAAAGCACCCACGCTTTACCACAATGACATTCATTTTCTCGTTAATCATTTATTCTTTATTAAGAATTATTTTTTTTACTTTTTAGTTCGATTCAGTATAAAAGGTGTGTTTTTTTAGTTTTTTTTTCAAACTATAATTTATTATAATTACGAGTCCGATGTCCCCGAAATGAACTCTGGGACGCAAAATTGTCCCGTGTTCGGAAAGCTGTATTGAAACTTGAAGGCAGACTGTTATCGGCAGTTGGAGCTGCAAAAGAAATCAATCAACTAATAATACAATGTGACTCAGAAACAGACCAATCAGTCTTTTCCATTTACAGTCTGTCAATTAATGGTGAAATCAAAGGATAATGTACTGATATAGATGAAGAGTTTGTGAAAAGGATGCTACAGAATTTATAATTAAGCCGTAAATATCTGGAGCAGTGAACTTGCTTTCTTACAAAGTAATGGAGATATTTCATTGGGCAGATTTAAAAAAGGTCTCGCATGGGAAAACTTTCAAAAATCTCTGGTTGTATAATTGAAAAGGAATATTTTGACTGTAATAAAGATACATAAGTTTTGACGAATTTTCATTAATTTTAACTACATTACATCGCAAAAAGTAACGAATAAAAATGATCTAAATGTTTCCACGGGTAACTCGTTGGGTGGAAGTATTCAAACACTTTCACGCCAATAATCTACAGCATGAAAACTTTTCTATTTTATTTGAATATATTTTTTGTTTGCCTGCTACAAATGGGGGGGGGGGGCTCCAGTAGAAAGAGTATTTTCTTGATGAACAAATTGTGGACCATCTGAGAAAACCAACTACTAATTTCAGTTCTAAAGGTGATGTTGATAATATTAAGGTGAATATAAAAAAACGTTCCAAGAGTTTCATTCTTACTTAAATTCTTCACCAGCTATATTAAAGCAAATTTGTTCTCTGATAAATATAAATATAACTAAACATTTTGGGTATATTTTTTAATTCGTAACTTTTAAGCTAACTTTTTCTGAATAAATAATTTAAAAAAGTGTTTTTTTTCCCATTGTATACCTGTTAATTGACCTAAACAAAATAATGTCCCGTTTTGAATCAAAAGAAAGATGGTCACGTTATATATGCCACCGCGAGCTTTTAAATACGGTACAGCGCATCTACTGGGTGAAAATGTTGATTTTTTTTTCTTTGCATATTTGATATTTGAGCATGTTCTGAAATATGTAGATACCAAATTTTACTGGAATATTCCCAATGGCTATCTCCCCAGCACCAGGGCCTGATCCTAGGGTATCGGCCGCTCTCGTGCAAACAACCTAATGTGCGCCCCAAGAGAATTTTTCATATTTTGACTAATACTTAATGTTGACGTTAAAAACTCATCTACTTATATACGAATAAAAATAAAACATTAATAAAAACTCAAATAAACAAGTGCAAAACTTTATTTTTGGCAGGTAATGAGTTAAATAGCGACATAATATACTTTAACAAAATAATAAACTAACAAAAATATTACCTTTAAAATAAAAACATATTTTTTATAATTATAATTGCAAAACAACAAAATTTACTCAAAAATATGATCTAATAAAATAAATAGTAAGGTATAAAATCTCGTGAAACGATAAAGTATATTAAATCAGTTCCTACTACAAAGACTAAGTAATTATTTATACGTAAAATCAGTGTATAATGCGCACTTTTAACTCAAAAAAAATAAGATGGAAATTTTACGGTGTGCGTTTATACGCCGGGTATAAAAAATGAGAGCTTTAAAAATACAAAAAGATGAGCATAGAAAAAATCAGACTTTTACATATATCGAAATACTGCTTCTGTGAAAGAAATAACATTCCTTAGTAAGTAGAATAACATTCCTAAGTATATTATTATACGTAAAATCCAGTGTATAATGCGCACTTTTAACTCAAAAAAAAATAAGATGGAAATTTACGGGTGTGCGTTATACGCGGGTATAAAAATGAGAGCTTTAAAAATACAAAAAGATGAGCATAGAAAAAAATCAGACTTTTACATATATCGAAATACTGCTTCTGTGAAAGAAATAACATTCTTATGAACTTAAGGGTTGTAATTCTAAAAGTACACCATTTTTTACTAAAGCTTGGAATAATACCTCGAATAAAGGACTTTAAAACATATAAGAACATTGCGCACGTCTGTTTCAGGTTTCTTCGCAAAAAAGGGTGTGCGTGTTATACGCGGTGAATATACCTAAAAACTAACAATTGCAGCTAGAAAGTATATGGGCCGGATTTTACTGTAACTATAAAATAACTTTTCTGTCTTTCTGAGAAGCAAATTTGTTAATAGTTTCGGTTAAATCAATTTTTGCAGAGATTTCTGATTCAATTGAGATTATGGCCAAATCTGAAAGCCTTTCTCGTGTCATACTATTTCTCAAGTAATTTTTAATGATTTTAATTTACTGAAACTTCTTTCATCTGAAGCTACAGAAACAGGTAAGGTTAAAAAAACTCTTATTGCTTGAGCAAAATTTGGAAAACAGGGAATAGGATCATTTTTCACTATAATTTCTAATATCTCAGTTGGCTGTTTTTTACTAGGAAAAATATCTTTGAATGAAGTTATTTCACTAAAGAGATGTATGCCATCTATATCTTTCACAATACTTCCTTCTTCCTGTGTACTTGTAACTTAATATCTAAATCCATACAGGGTTTCATGAGATCATCATTCGAAATGTTGTGAAACTCATACAGGAAGCAAAATATTGAATTACACTCAGATAATAAGGTAAATCTTTCATTTGCTGAAGAGATCGTATGATCAAGAATTGCAAAATAGAAATTAGTCTTGAATTGCTGAAAGGGATTTAAAACTGGCTCATCACTGGCTTCGTAATCAAACGAACCTTTCCTTAGCTTCGAGATGGGAAATTTGGGATGAATACCTAAATCTGCAGGAAGTATTGCTGCTGAATCAACAAATATTTTTAAAATATCGTCAGATCTTTGGAAAATTAAATATTTTTTAAGATTATCTAAGCTTTTAATGCATTCCGCGATGTTTAATTTAGAATTTTGAAGCATTTTACTCAATACATCAATTCTTGATAATAAATCAGGCCAAATTAAAGTTGAA
>BMAO01036596.1:0-90435 GCA_019973975.1 Trichonephila clavata | reverse complement strand
ATTTTTCAGAGGTTACGTCATCAACATGAGACACGTTCGTTCCACATGACCAGACATGATGCTGTTCGAAGAAGAGCTGTACGCAGTCCAAGCCTGGAAGAAAATATCTTGAACGTTATGTCTGATAGACTCGAGTCAAGTACTAGAGCTGTAGCTCATCACGTAAATGTGAGTCATCAAACCGTTTGTAGAGTGTTAAACGAAAATCGCTTACACCTCTTCCATTTTCAGCGAGTACAAGCTTTGAATAAGGCAGGCTATCTTCTCCGACCGCCAGTGGTTGGTACAGTAATGCACGCTGCAGATGGAACAGTTATGAACAGATGTGCTGAACAGTTATGAACAGTTATTGCAAAAACTACACTTGTCAACGACGCTTTCAATAAACATTTTGTTTTGTCTTTTGTCTCTTATTTTTTGTGTCTGTGCCTCACCGCGTCACTTGCGTCCATAATTCCTATGCAATAAATGATTGTTGCAATGTCCCGTATCTACCTTTAAAGTTTGCACTATGAATTTGGGACCACCCTGTATATGCCTGTGTGAGTTTGCAACAAGCTGCAAGATTTGTAGAAGCTTACCTATTAGTTCGATCAGGCAGGAAAAGTAAGATTTCATAACTAAAAAAAATAAGTCAAATGCATCTTTCTCTCTCTCACTCGTAACCTGATCAAAATTTAAGAAAACGTAGATTTCAAGTTCTAATTATCACCAGATCTGGATGTTTATTTGCATTCATATGACAAAAGCTTTCGGTATGACAGCTATTAACCCTCCAAAAAATGTTCGCATTAATTTGAAACATTCTACACACGCATTTGAACACACACATGCATGCAGAAATATAAAAAGGACAACAAATTTTTAACAAAATAACTGTGTCATAACCTGATGCCTATTTTCTAGTTAGAAATTGCTCTATTATCAGTTAAGTATTAATACGAGGGAAATTATATATAGAGAGAAAGAAAGAAAACTCATACAATTATATACGATTTAACAAGGTCGTCACATAATATACTAATAACTCACTAAGATATACATATAAGATTAATAATGATGATTATTAAAACTATAAATCTAGAAGTATTTTTGAAAGTTGCAATGTGAGGAATAATAAATACTCCTCAATGAAAATGAAATGCGTGTAATAAGCCAAATTTACTTTTTATGGGAGTGCCCCATATTATCGTTAAAAGGAAAAGGGCAATCGCCAATTTAATAAGAATAATATTTAATAACATAACTATCAAAGCATCTTGTTCATTTTCTTAAGTTCGGTTGCATATATTTATTATTGATTTCAGTTAATTTTCTGGAGTTCCAAGAGCTTCTCAGTGAAGGCTGAAGAAGACGAGTCTCCATTGTTATGTCCTGGAAGTCATTTCAGAGAATACTGCTCAGAAGAGAAACCGTGTTGCTTTTATGATGGTATAAATCATACTTGTCAGGAAGCAAAAGACGAAGGTAAGAGAAGTGAAATAGCAACCTTATTTTCGTTTTTGCTTAAATAAAAATATTTTTATTACTTCTGTGTTTTCTATTTTATATTAAATTTGAAAATAAATATAATAATGCAGAAGTGTTATCAAAGTTATTTGGAGAAGAAATTTATAATGAGTAGTTGATTTATATATATATATATATATATAGACAAGCTGCGGTAAATATGAATATCTCTACAATGTTTATCTGTTATCACTATCAACATGCGCTCGAAATATCAATAGATACTTCCCAAGATACATTTCTTTTTGTTGTCATGTCTTTTTGGTTTCTTCCTCCTTAGGATGTATTGTCTTTTTTTTATTTTTTTTTATTATTTTTATAAATATATATATATATATATATAACTTAAATTGGTACTCATAAGTCGAATCTCTCCTTTATAATTAACATCTAATTCGTAAATCCTAAAACCCTATTTCAAAACGCGTCTCAATGCATCTTTTTCTAAAGCATTAAAAACATTATGTTGGTATATTTATTAAACTGATTCTTTAGACCTTGAATTTTTGACAGAATTATTGGCGATTCCAAGATATACAATATCATTAATTGTTTTCATGTGTCTTACTAACCTCCTTAAGCAATTATGCCCTTTCTATAAATAACTAATTTTTCCCTTCGCCTAAACACATAATTGTACTTTTTATATAATGCGGTTTTCCCTATTCTTCCCTGTATATAAAAACTTGATATTTGAATAATTCCCTTTCATGATCTTTGTCTTTGGCTTCATCAAAATATAAAGCGCGTTTGTATTTTTAAGCTGGGTGTTTTCTGAGTTGTGTTTAAGATGTCTATGTTTGTCTGTCTCTATGCATATTCAATGTACAATAAACCAGATTAGCTAACCATGAGACTGCTTCATCAATACCATAAGCATAAAACATCAACCCCATAGGATCAACCGTAAAGAAAGCATTACCAATGGCCACGCCCTGTCATTTCTTTACAGTAATCATTACCAATATGGCCACGATTATTTCATATATATATATATATATAATATATATATATATACAACCAAACTCTTTTCATGATTATAAATAATTATTGGACTAAAACGATTATAATCTGACATATGCTTGTTTGGATAAATTGAAAGCACTATTATAAATTTTTATGAAATCATTTGCCTCAGTAAATTTAAACGAGTGCTCCTTTGGTAGCTTGGAGAATGTCTCAGTGGTATTCCGGTTCCCGTCAAGTGTTTTTTAAAATGTCTTGCACTTTATAAACTTTGCAACTTAGCACTTTTATGACGAATTCTTATCAAACTTGTGTGCGCTATTTGAAGTTCAAGTGATGCTTTACAAGTTGATTAAGTAGAATTCCGTTGAAACAATTGTTGAACGAGTTCAAAAGTTGCTTCACTCGCACTAGGCTTGCTACTTCCAGAAAGATCCTTAACTTTGTCTACAACATTAGGCTTTTAATACCATCGCCTTACTGATTTTGCACCAAGAGGTTTGCTTTTTTTAACAACGTCGAAATTTACGCTGAACATTAATGTGCAATTCCGTTTCGTGAAATCAAAGTAATACTTCTTTTTGAATCGACACCATTTCATCAAATAAATGATGTATACGTTACAAATGTTCCCCTGAGTTCCTTTTGAAGGATCTTTCACGCTATCTACTGCACAATAAAAAAAACCGTACTAAAACTGACATATCCAATTATACAAAAGTTACAATATACAGTCAACCCTCGATAATTCGAAGTTGGAAGGACCAATAAAAAACTTCGAATTATCAAGAGGGTAGGAGAAAAAACTCCCCAAAAATACACGAAGAGAGGTTTTTTTCTAACACATTTAAATTTGAAACTATGTAATAAAACAATAATTGTACATACGTATAAAATTATTTCAAAGTATTTTTAAAAAGTACATAATATACAGTATAAATATTATACAGAAGTTTAAAGTTCTCTTAAATAAAGAATACATTTATGTATTAAAACAATTATTATAAAAGAATACATACTCTCTCTCTCTCTCTCTCTACATAATTCATCATTTTTGGTGAAAAAATCTGTTACCTTTAAAAATCTGTTTAATCTGTTATCGGTTCCATCCGACCCAACCAATCCTCAACCCAACGCCATTGGTTTTTCAAAGCTGGGTCCAGTCCGGCCCATAACCCATTTGGTGTCACATACCATAAGTCACAAAGATGAGTCATAAATCGTCATGTCACTCCGACGCAAAAATACACAATAATAAGCATCTCTTCTTTAAAATAGCGGACCATCCTTTCTGAACACATGTGTAGCAAGGCCTCGTGTTAAACGAACGATATGGATGGCTGATAACAAGTGCGACCAGTCTATTGTCCACTTGAAGAAGGAAAGCAATAGAAGTGACTTTTTGTTTGAAGAACCGTGAAACAGAAAGAAGAGATTGTAGACAGATGATCATCAAAGGAGCTGTGTTACAAAGAAGACACGAGGAGACAATACAACACAAAACAAAATGTTCCAACCTGGTTGCTACAAGACTCTGCATGATAGTGAGTGTTCGAATTGTCGAGAACTATATAAGATGAAATCGAATTATCGAGTGTTATAGTCTGGCCAGCCGCAGATTTTACTTCGAAATATTGAGTGCACCAAACCGTATTGTTAGTTCGAAATATCAAGAATTTTCTAGGGGCGGAGCATATACTTCGAATTAACGGAGATGTTCGTATTATCGAAGGTTTGAATTAGCGAAAGTCGACTATATTGGGAGTACTAGTAAATTTCAAAGAATTTACTAGAGAGGAGTTTGCTGTGTAGTATCCATGATAAGGAGTCGTCATCAAGTTTTAATTTTCAGTGCATCTTAATTTGTCGAAGTATTCACATAGTTTTTTTAACTCCAAATATATTGATATTTGTGTCCACAAAACACAGTTAGGGGGAAATTTTTTTCCGTGTACATTTGAAGAAAAAAACAGCTGGTGAACAAAGATTGCTGCGTGAGACTTATTGATATTATGCTTCACTAATTTCAACTTTTGAGTACTGGTTTAGATATTTCAAAAGTGGGGATTTGGACACAGAGGATAAGAAATGGGAACGAAGGCTACAAATGTTTTTAAAAGTTTGAAGTTTGGAGGCCTTGTTAGAAGTAAATGCGTCAAATTCAAGAAGACTTTGCAAAATCAATAGGCATGACTCGGCAGGCAATTTCATAATGGCTCATAGCTATAGGAATGATCTAGACGTTAAAAAATTGGGTGTCAAATGATTTGGAGCCAAGAGACGTAAAAAGTAAACTTTTTTTCGTAAACAGCTCCTCCAATGGGAAATACGGAAGGAATTTTTTCCATCCAATGGTAACTGAAGATGAAAAGTGGATTCATAATGATAGTTCAAAGCCTTAAAAACCGACGAGTAAGCTCGTCTTACATCAATAACATTAAGGAAGCCAAATATTCATGCCAAAAAGCTTATGGTTTGCATTTGATGGGATCATCTGGATGTAGTATATTATAAACTAATAAAATCGAATTAAAATTCAAAAGGGATTGCCACCGACTATAACTGATGCGTTTGTGTCAAGAATTAAAGGAGAAACACCTGGAATACATGTAGAGATACGACTAAGTGATTTTGCTCGACCATATATTGTGTATTGCTAGTCTAAATCTACTTGAAATACCCAAATGAGATATTCTACCATTTTACCCCCTTAGATATTAATAATTTAAAAACTATATATAGCCCTACATCCTCATGAAATACCCAGCGAAAGCGGGTGGGTTACAGCTAGTATAATGTATATAATAGCAATAAAAGATTCTTAGTTTTATCTTTCACAAATGAAGTTAAATTAATTTTCCAAATTAAATAAAGATCATATTAAATTCTGTTAACCCATATTTGTAACTTGTTTTAGTTAAAAACTAAGCCACAGTTTTGTGGACGTCACGGTTTACGTGGAAAACTAATACGTTAAAGTCATGAAATCAGATATATATATATATAATGGCACATAAACTCTTCACTTTTAACTACTTGATAAAAGTAGTTTTATATTAATTAGTTTTTTTAAATTCATAAAAATAAATCGAGCCACTGTGAAAAGAAAGCTCTTTAGAAAATTTTGGAAATAAAAAAGTAAATCAACTTGTCGAATTTGTTAATTCTCGTACCAAAAAAAAAAGAAAAGAAAAATTCAACGCGTATGGCTTGTCTAAAAACAATTTCAAAAGGTTTTTGAATTGACATGTAAATATCCTACTGTCACGAGCTTTTTTGATGCGCAGATACACAATCGATATAATTAAAATGTTCAAAATATCCGGTTGGTAACATATTTATTCGACATCATTTACTGCCATCATTGTCAAACTTGTCGTCAAATATGCCAGACTGGTTTCCATCTTGAGATCAATGTTAAAACTCTTTCTCTCGCTCTTTCTTTTTTCTTCATTTTAAAGACATCTGCAACTTTCATGTTTCAACTTCTTGTCATAAGGATTCAATATATATCTTACATTAAAATCTGCTTATCTAATAATAACATTTTTACCTTCCGTGACTAGATTCTAGTTATATAACTATTATTTAATAATTTGCATTAAGACACGTGAGTGGATTAAAGTTAGTTAACTAAAATCCAATCACGTTTATAAGTATAAATTAAGGAACTGTAATATAATCACGTTCATATAGTTTAGTTATGGAACTATATTGTTTTTTTTTACTTCAGGTGAGCTGTGCACTGTAAATTCGGTGGCTTTCAACACCAGGGCGTGCTTTTGTAAAGTTGGACTTTTTTGCATCGATAATAAGGTAAGTTACCTAGTTTTGTTGCCAAAATATTTCTTAAGAAATTAATACAGTGACAATCACTTAACACAAAACTGAGGGGACTGCAATATTTTTTCATGTTAAAGGACATTGCAAACCTCATGTATTTAACAAAATTAATTTAACTACAGTACATTATATTTACATAGATATGTATATTTGTGTGTATTTAATAAAAACCGTTCAAACATTTTGTAATTTGCAGTCTTTTTCAATTCCTACTATTAGTTCACACTCTCCCTATATATATATATATATATATATAAAATTGTTCAATATAATAAAATGTTCAAATTTTCAATCGTTAATAAAATACTTTTTATTCATCCACTCAAGTTCAAATGCATTTTTTAAAACTTGTATTGGATGACACTTGACGTTAACACAGTTTTTATTTCAAGTATTATTTCCTTATTACATTAAAAAATGAATAAATAGTAACCAACAAAAATATAGTCCAACACCATATATTAAAAAGTAAAACCACTCGTTGTGTTTCTGTAGTGCAATGGTTAGCGCGTTAGACTTCTAATTCAAAGGTCATCCTCCATCCTGGTCGAATCCCACCTGGGATGGCCTATTTTCAGAGAATGTGATTTCTTTTTACTGTAATAATTAAATTAATTAATGAATAAATAGTAACTAACAAAAATAATAGTCCAAAACCCTATATAGAAAGGAAAATGGAAAATTGCAAGGAAAACCGCTTTCTATTTTGCCACTTAATATTGTGATTCTGTCATATGTATATACATATTTATATTAATTGTGATTATTTAATAAAAAGTAACTATCAAAATTTTTCTTTGTTGACCTAAGTAGGAATTGACTTTAATTTTTTTTTATATAACTTGTTTTAATTGTCGTAGATAAAGTATAGTTAACAATACCAAAATCTTTACAAATTTCCGTTGTCGTCTCCTGTTTTTGATCACCATCGTTAAGAAACTCCATCTTCATTTTAAGAAAAATGATGGTTTGCTTTCCCCCTAAGTTGTTTTTTTTTTTTTTTTTGCCATTGTGTTTGCAAAAAAATTCTTCTAAAATGAAAAAAAAAAACATGCGAATCTATCTCATTGATTTTTACTTACGCTGCGATGTTCAGGTCACCGAATTTCGAAACTAACTGTTGAGAGATGAGATGTTTTTGTGTGGCGCTTGTAGAGACGGAAGTTGCAAGTAACTTAGATAAACAAAATTGGCTCATGTCGCAAGCTATTCCGAGAGTATTTCAAAGCCTCCTTTCTATGAAACATCTGAAACGACTTCTTTCATTTCACACCCCTCTTAAATCTAGCCACCGTGGCTGATGTTTTCCGTTCTCTCTCCGTGTTAAGCGATTTTTGTTTCGTGTTAAGAGAAAAATAGGTGTTCGGGATAGTTTTATTATTTTATGTTTACCGTTACTTCGTCTTAAGCATTTTCTCGTTGAATTGTATTTTACTGTATTTAGTATTATATTTTTACTTTGCGTCGTCTTAAAAAAAAGATTAATTACAAAATTATTTCTTGGCTTAACAGAATCCACAAATTTAATGAGTGCACAGTTATATTTGAATGGCAATGGATTTACAGATTTATTACTTAAAATACTTCTCACTCCCTTTAAAGCAATCTACTTTCGTCCTTGGAACAGTTCCTTTTTATAAATTGAAATTTAAACCATAAATATCAAAATTGTCCTTCATTTAGTCACGCGACAAAAAGACGAGAAAAAGATTGATCACCGACGCTCAGGTTCATGATAATGCATTAGAGTTGCTCTTGAATTTAAAAAATAATAATGTTAAATAAAAGAAATTTAATTCCTGGCTTGTTAATTCCGCGATTCTTAATGCTTAGTGTAATTTGGAATAATGTCATGAAATATTTTTTTTTAAATATGTTTCACCCCTATTTATTATTTATTCTTAATAATGTATTACGGTATTTATCTATATCTATAGCATATCAAGAAAAACATTCCTTAAGTATTCAAGCTTAGATTATAACACTATAATTAATCATTGAATTATTCCAGTTGAAAACCTAATTTGAGTGCATTAAATAAAAACATTTTTTTTTACAATATAATAATTTTGTACAATTGTATTCACAATTAAGAGAATATTTCGATTCTGTCGATTATCTCTAGAACTACTAGACAGATTTTAATAAAATTTGGTTTGTATATATAGGGCTAATATAATGCAAAAAAAATTCATTCAACAAAAACTTCAGCGTATGTTCAATAACAGGCTAAAAAGTTAAAATTATTTTTTTCATTAATTTTTAAAAAAATAATCCAGAATTATCTAAAGAACGTGTACACACATTTTTATACAAGTGATCATAGTTAAGAGAAATATTTGCACAATTTAATTGGATTTCTAGAAAAGTACGGAATGAAAGGAAGGACTAATGCCAAACGAATTTGTAACGTGCGCATACAAAAGGGAGTCTTTGTATGCGCATGTGCCAATTGCCGTACTTTTTTAGAGCACAGGTTTCGACGGCTTTCGTGTTTTTGTTTTGTTTTGTTCGCAACTTTAAGGGGAATTTAAAAGCAAATACAGTAATACCTCAACTTACGCTACCTCGACTTACGCGAATTCGGAGTTACGCAATTTTCAAATCTCGCCGATCCGCCTTTTTTTTCCATCACTGAAACTCGGGCTGTATCCGTGCCAGAGCCTGATGAAATTGGTAATTTGATTGAAGAAGTTGTCGAATTGGCAGGCAAATAAGTTTAGAAGTGGATAGTGATGACGTTTAAGAACTGCTGGACTTCCACAATCAGGAGCTGACAATTGCTGAACTCAAAGAAATGCATCAGCATTGAAGAGCTCGAGTCTTTAGACACAGTTCAATCAAAAGATCAAATAACGGCTGGTAATTTGACAGAAGGCATCAGTTTCATTGAAAAAGGGTACGAAATTTTAGAAATACACTCTCCAACGCAGAGCGTATTTTTTTTTCAACAAAGCAAGGAATACCAAATTTATTAGCATGGTACAAGGAAATTTTAAAGAAGAAAAAAAAATTTATTTTGAACCGGCAGACTGTTTTTTCGATTTTATGAAACCTTTTACAGCAAAATAACTTCGGTTTGCAATTTTCTGTATTTAGGTTATCTAATTTGCATGAAACATTGTTTTTCTAAATTATTAACCTCTTTCGTCTTTGACCTCAACTAAGAATAATATATGCAATTATATACGAAATTATACCCCGACTTACGCGAATTCGCCTCACGCGGTTAGCACTCAATCCCCCCTATCACGTAAGTTCGGGGTGTTACTGTATTTTAAATGAGTAGCCACAATACTTCCATAATGGAATGAGGAGGAACATGTTTGGGATATTTGATACCGAGCATTCTAAAGTGCAAATTGTGTTAGAAACTTCAATGTAGCACTCCACGCTGTGTCCAACTAATGGAGATAATTTAATAAAAACGGATCAGAGTGAATAAATGGCCTGAGCAAGATCATCTGAGAACACGACGACAAATGAAGATCGATATTTGTCCATTATAACAATATGTAGTAACAGGGATGATATAGTAACTCGTGAGCATCTTGCGACCAGTGCGGTCTAATCAATGGGTTAAAACCAAGAAATCATGTGTTTAATGAAGATCCTAGAACTTCAGGTAACAGGAGTTTGTAAACTGATATTCTTTCAAATGAATAAAAAGAACGATTTTGTCCATTGTGCGAAAGTAAGTAAATAAGTCAAGGGAGTTTTGCAAGTTCTCTTTCCTAGGTGTTGGCAACAGCGCTAGTAACCAGCGCTGAATGAGGGGTAGTTGCCAAGACTTCTATACAACGTGCCACTGGTCTTTCCTCGTAGTCGTTGGAGTGTAGGAGACCGTTCAACAACGATCTGTACCAAGAAGGAAAGAAGGGCATTGATTAGTTCTTTATTTGCAGAAGGTGTGATACCTGTGCTGGATGTTATTCATCTCTTGTATTGCTCTACCCCTCAACGACAGCGACCCCTCAGGGTTTAACTTTGATGAACTGCCCGATCTTTCGTCCTCACATAAAGCTCTTCTCTGTTTGAAGCGCTCTATCCATTCTTATATCTTGCTTCACGATAAACAGCTATCACCATATTACGCTTGAATGTGACGAATAATTTTCACAGGTTTAACACCTTCTGCAAACAAAAAGCGAATCGCTGTAGTCCTTGGAGCAGATCAATAATGGAGCTGCCATGTTGAACGGTCTGCTAACCCCAACGATTACGAGGAAAGACGATTGACACGTTATGTATTGCTGACTAGGGCTGGATACTAGCGTTGTTGCCAAACCTTGGAAAGAGAAACTGCAAAAGTTCCTTTACTTATTGAATTTCCCTCGTATCAATAATGAACTCTTAAAGTTAGACAAACCAAACCTGTTCCAAGTGAAATTGCTTTCGTCAAATATATAAATATAAAGAGAGAGATATTGTGAGAGCTTTTAACTCATATAAAATCTTCTACGAGACCTTAAAATTCTAGCAGCGTATATAGAATTACGAATATTAAAATTTCACAGTTGAAAGACACAATTAATTATTATTTTAAGCTTGAGGCAATGTGATCTGATATACTTCAATTTAAGTTCTTATTTTATGATACATAATAATACATCTTTTAACAGGCTTATCTGTTATAACTGACTGTTTAAATATGAAAAAACATTATTCATATGAACTTGATATATTTTTTTCTTTCCAGGTAATATTAAGCATCATTAAGACTTTATTAAAAACAATATAAATCAAAATAGGGCTAATAATTAAGAATTATCTCTAGGCAAAATATAAGATCATGTAAATGAATTTAATACTCAACTAATAAGCAGCTCTATAGATAAAATAATTACAGATTATTATTTTTCCGAATAGTTCTGATAAGATATAATTATTTTTTTGATATTTTGAATTATTCTAATGTAACTGGAAAATATAATTTTATGAAATACTAGTTTTGATGAGAGATATATCCTTAATTTTTCAAAAACACAACTACAGAATACATAAGGATTTTTGAACTATTAAAAAATATGTTTTCAGTTGTTGTAAGAGCCCAGTTAATTTTTTTAGTATAATTTTATATTACGCAGTAATTTGTTTTAATTACTTGTGAATGATATTTTCTTATTTAAAGACACGCGTATAATAAAACAATTTTGCATTACATTTAACGTAAAAATCTAGAAATATGTCGCCGTTTGCAAATAAATCCTTTTGAAATTTAACCTTATTTGGATTTAAATCTAACTGAATGTGCTCAATTCCTTACTTTTTTTCTTTGGTTTCACAAACTGTGGGGTGCGCTCCCCTAGAGGGGCGTAATATCCCTTTGTGTGTGGGGGAAGAGCATATTGAAAAGTCGAAAACAAAAGATTTATATATATATATAAAATAAGTATTAATTTACTGAAAAGAAGCAAAGAAAAATACATTCTGAGATAATAAAAAAATACACATTTACACTGATTAAATATACTTATAAATATAAGAGTACTCCACAATATGTTTTTGATAATTAATTTATCAATACATTAAAAACAAGTTTAATAATTAGTAGTGCCTTCCTTAAAGCTTGTCGTATACATTTTTTTTAAATTATTTTTATGGTTTTTTTTAAATTCGCTTAAGCGTCAAAGTACATTTTTATCATAGAAAGGGGTCGGGATGAAAATTATGATTGAAAATTGGGTTGCAAACATTGAAAGTTTGAGAAGCATTGGTTTAGATGCTTTTTTTTTATTTTGTATATTTTTATATGATTTTTCCTTTCACATTTTCTTTTTGTAATCATAGTCCTTTTTATTGTCAAGTTTTATTTAGCTTTCTAACATAGTTAAGGTTTCAATAGCTAAGTAGAACTTATCAATTTCAATCATCCTCTTGATGTTCAAACTTTTTCAATCGAAGATGGAGAGGAAATTTTAATGCTGATTCAAAGAAATTAGCTTTTAAATTTTAATTTATTTTCTAAATGAATTAATGTTACAACAGAAAAAACGAAAGGGAACGTATAATCTATATCAGGGGTCGGCAACCTTTTAGCTGTAGCGTGCCAAAATAATTACCAATATGATCCAATGTCCCACACAGTAGGACATTTTTGAAACAATTTGGTTCCCACGATAATGTACACAGAAGTCGGTAATATAGATTTACAGTTTTATTACATATTAATTTTACATCATTTTAAGATATTTCTTGACATAAAAATAAACAGCATAAAATTTCACTATTTCTTCAACAAAAATTAAAATTTTATGTATATTATGTATTTTCAAACATATTTATTAAAATAAGAAATAGACAACATAAAATATAAATATTTCCCTTAATTATAGTTAAATAAAAAGGTAAATAAAAATTTTAATGTGAACTTGGTGCTCTACTACCATTGCTCCACTTTCATATCACAAAATTAGAGGTATAATTTGTAACTTGATTTAACATGGTTTTGAGCATTCAGTTATAAAACAATTTCTTTGCGGACACGAAATACTTTTTATATGAAGAAAGATTTTTTTTACTAACGATAAGATATGTAGAATTAAAAGCGGAAAGCAGAGTACATGCGATTTTCTCTCTTCAAACAATTAAATCTCTCTAGCAATGACATTGATAATCTATAGATCTTTCTATCTATCTTTCAGATTTTTTTTAATTCTGTAAATGTCTGCAATTCTGAAGATGTTTGTCAAATAAGATCCGTACAAATTTACCCACTTCCATCCACTCAAAAACTGACAAATTTGAAAAGTAGTGCAGAGTGCCACTGAAAATCGTACCGCATGCCACAAGTGGCACGCGTGCCATAGGTTGCCGATCCCTAAACTAGATTTTATGCAAGAGGTGTATCATTTTAATAACGAATGAAATAACTTTAGGATGAGTCTTAATCTATTACATATTAATTAATCATTAATTGTATATTAATTAGTCAAGTAAATTGAAGGTTTTAACAAAATATTTGTTTTGATGATGATTAAGTATTTATCATTCATTTTAAGAAACTGTTTCTTTTTAAAGCATGTTGATATGTTTTATATTTTTACATACACAGTACTATCATTCAATTATGTTCAAGTTTTTAATACAATAATAATATAATTGTATGACTAATTATATTGATGTATATCTAACTTATCTAACAGTTAGAAAATAATAATTTTTATTTTATTTTCAGTGCACCAAAGAGTTGCCGAAATTTACCATGCCCGAAAACAGTTTTGAACCATACTAGAAATGACCCGCTCAAAAGCAATCCAACTGCTTACAGTTTTGTTTTATGCAACATAAATTTCATTTAAGGGAACATTTGGGTGGAATACACATTGAGTTATAAATTCCGGAGGAGGACATTACTGTTTCATTTGTGCATAATGGGTTAGCATTTTAAGTACTGTAATACTCTTCTGTTTCATTATTTGTTACTAATAAAACATTGTTATTAGTCGTTAGTTTTACTTCTCTGGGCCACACATTCAGTTATTAACACCCTTTTATAAGTTTCACTTGTATGGATCGGAATCTTTGAACTCAACTTTTAACCACTTTAAAAAGTCAGATTAATTTGACATTTTGCTCACTGGTCTAGGACCGATGACAGCACAAAAATTTAATAATTTTGCTCCATTGTCCTGATCAGGATCATCAAGATTAACATTTCCCATTTTCAGAACCCATCCCGCATCTGGCGACTCATTTCAGATCCCATTTCCAGATTTGGCGACTAAAAGATTAAGTTATAACTTAGTTCGATTAACTATAAAAGGGTGGAGTTTTTTTTTTTAAAGTATAATTTATTTTATCAATAAACATTTTTTTTACCCTATAGAAATTTCGCTCATCTTTGTATGTCAAAATATTTCAGAGTGTTTTATTTCAAATGTGTCCAATATGGTAAAATTTCATTTAGAAAAAGTTAATATTGCTCTCACTACTTAAGTACACAAATCCCATAACTCAAAACAATTAATTCCATTCTATTGAAAACCGAATGGAATCATCTCTAAAGAATTAAAAAGTGTCTCATTATATGGTACAGGAAAGAAATTCCAAACTAATAACACTTTAGTTTGTACCTTATTTCTCTGACTTTTACAAATGCCGTTTGAGAACTCCGAACCCTGAACTAAGCATTGTTCCATGCTTTATTTTTATCTCTAGCTTTTCCTCCATTCACTACATAACATTAAAATGCAACACCAAAAACACGACTGTCATAAAGTGAAGAAACTCAGCTGACAGAGAGACAGCAATGAACATTATGTCAAACTTATTTTAAAATGGTTCTAGTTACACAGAGCAAGAACAACATCAGCTTAACAGGCTGTAGGCACATCACGAATAGCGATTTAGGAAGCAATACATCTACACACAAACAGAGTCCTCTTAAGGAATGGCATCCTGGGGAAAGGTTCTCTATTTGCTCAACCATTTACGACAGTTAGTCTTTTAAACGCTTCTGTGAATGGCACGTCCAGCCACATACCAAACGTGTTCTCGTGGTGAGAGATCAGAAGAAATGGTGGCCAGGGAAATCTAAACATTTAGTAAAGCACATTGGTCGATGAAAGCAATGAGAACTCGGCCATTGTCCAGCTGGCAAAGAGAATTGGGTTCTCCCCTAGATGTTTGCTTTTTATAAATACGCTCTACGTGCTATGAAGAATACTTCATATATATATATCTCAAAAGAATTTCTCTCATACTTACAAAATAATTTCATGCTCGTACCCCTTTTTCAAATTTTTGAGGATTTTGTGTGTGTGTGTGTTTATATAAATATATTCACAATTTGAAGCATGGTGTTATACTAAGTCTTACATTGCAATGAAGACAGAGATAATTTAGGGGTTTTTTTTCTTTTTTTGGATTATCTTTCTACTTTTATTTCTTCTACAGCAACTAATTGCACATTGCCTTACCCATCCCTGTTCTTTATCGAATATTTTCATGAATCTAAATTCCTACCATCAATGAAAAATTACCGCCTTCACCTCAAAAAAAATCCCGGATGAGAAGTATTTCAATACCATGGAACAAACTGCATCTTTTAAAAACACTAGTACTTTTTATCTCACTATAAGAATTAAAACATGTTCAAAGCAGAGGTAGGAAAAAGAAAATATCAGTACCCGCGTACAGCGTACGGGCAAACCGTTTGTGGCCAGCTATGAGTAGTACGGTATACGGGCAAACCAGTTAAGGTGTTAAGCAAAAACTTTCTTTATATACGCATATTTTTCCCATTGTTAGGATATATTGTACATAACATAAGTATATTCAAAAGTTATGAAAATTTGAAAAATTTCAGAAACACATTGTTAAGAGTGAAAATCATTGTTAAAGTATAATTTTATACTTCGACTTCCTTTAACTGCTTTAAAAGTTTGGAAAAAGTAACCATACCACTAGTGCTATGAGTGATATTAATTCGTTTAAGAGTTTTGAACTTGAGAACCATCGTTATACTGCGAAAAATGTAAATCAAGTTCTCGATCAGTGTTACTTTCAGTGTGGTATGAGATTGGCGAAAATATTCACTTAAAGATTTTGAATTCCGATAAAATTATAACTGATGAAAATTGTATATGTGTTGATTGATTCAATATTACTAAGCGGGAGATGTCTTAAGATGATCAATCAAAAATAGTGTCTCTCGCATTGTCATAATAACACCGTAAACACTTTGAATTATTCAAGAAGTCAGAGTGCTCGGTCAGGAAGCTCTGTATTTCTGTATCATGCTTGACATATTTGATAGATACTTTTTCAAGCTAATTTTTCAATAAATGCACCTTTCCTCTCAGTGGGAAAACTTATTTCCATAAAAATTGGTTAATTGTTAAATATTCTCACGGTGAACTTGAAGCCATCTACTAACATCCATGTGACTGAAATTTGAAGTCTGCTCGAGAAAGTGGTAGCAAAATTTATTATTTATACTATGGGTTTTATTGTAAAATTTTCTGACAAAATTTGTAGTGATGACTGTTATGGAAACACTCAGATAATAGTGTCGTTCAGATCTGAAAGATTTTTAAAACTAATTCTTTCATAAATTGTTCAAAAGAATGATGATGAAGAATTAAATTATGATAATAGACAATGAGAAGATTAAAACCGACAAAAAGATTTTTTTAGAAGGATCATTCACTTTTGTATTCTTAGAAGCAAATTTCTCTTAAAATGTTATTTTAAATACAACTTTTTTTGTCTTGTCATTGAAACCGCTTAACTTTGAACAGATTATCTGAAACATATCAAAATCAATCCACAAATTAAAACAATTTTAATTAAAACTCTGTTATTTTTGGAAATTCAGAATGACCAGAAAGGAGGCAATAAGTTCATGGCATTGTAAACGCGAAGGAATTCCTGAACCATAAATGAATTGGAAAGAATATCCTGTTAGAAGAGCCTCAAACAATCTTGGATATTTTCAAAGGAAGAATGGATATGTAGTATTTGGTGCAGTTTGGAAATAATTCCTAATGGAATGGGGGGCTTAAAAACTTAAAATACGCTCTGAAAAATCGAGTCAAAATAATTTACTCTTGCCTACTCACAGAAACTCCAGAGAACATCCCGGACGAATATTAAGGAACTATCAATATGCACTGATAGTATCATCCAGTGGCTCTATCTTTAGATTTAATTCCGGAATTCAGTTCCATTCAACAAGTGAATAAGTTATAAGTATATTCAAACGATAGATAGTTCATTAGAAAAGGAAGCAACAATACACAAGGTATTCGAAATCTGTACAGTATATTTCATTCATAAATTTTAGTTATATTAGAAGTTGCAATTGGTTGTAGGAACAGGAATCACATTACCTATTTTCTTACAAAGCATCCATTTTTTTAAAAAAAAAAGATGCATTTATCTATTTATTAAATGTATCCAGTTCCATGATCATATCATTCATAGACACACTATAACGGTCTGAATCCCAAATATTATATATATTTAAAAAAATTCTTATATATGATACAATACTTAATAAAAATTCAAATTTGTGCTATGCAATTCAGTTGTTTATAAAATTTTGAAATGGATTATACTATTTTCTGTTTTATGATCTTTTTTTACTGTGAATATTACAGGCTGTACTCACTCAATTGTAAAATCCGAGAAAATTTCGCAGCTGTTGAATTGACTATGCATTGAAGACTCTCATTGCATCTTCTGTGTTATTAGTCAACTCTGAGAAAGCTTTATTTCTTGTTATAGCAGCGTTTCTCAAACTGTGGGGTTCTCCCCCCTAGATCGAATTGAAAAATAGAAACAAAAGATTATTTAACAACATAATAAATCAACTTAAGGTAAATAAGCAAAATACATTCTGACATAATAAAAAATAGAATACACACTTACACTGAGACAATGAACTTATAAATGTATCAGTACTGCATAAGGTATTTTACAATTAATTTAACAATACTAAGTTTAGAACAAGTTTAATAATTACCAGTGACCCCATGGGCTTGCCAAATATAAAATTATATACAAAAATTAACACTTATCTTGATAATTTGTAGGATTTATAATTAATTCCTTTACTGCCGATTTAAAGTTACGCGATTTGCTTCGCAATGCCCCCGTTTTCCGCGTAGGCAAGAGTAGGTGATGTATTGGGGGTGGGGAAGAGATGGGAATAAATAAAAGCAAATTCACGGACATAAGTAAGCCCTTCTCAAACACCGTCAATTTCATTTTGTTGCATTCCAAAGCCTTCGGAAGTATTTTATGGATAGCAGTGCACAGAAAAGATGTAACTTTGGAAAGACGTATACATACGTCCGAGGCAATCAATGTTTTGACTGACTGAGGAGTTTATATACGCACGACAGACACTTAAGAGGTTAAAGTCATATAGTAACTTTCGCTTCACAGTATAGTATCATTGAATTCACTGTTCATGTATGGAGGGGAGCGCGATGAAAACTATCATTGAATATTAGGTAGCAAACATAGAAAGTTTGAGAAGCACTGCGTTATAAGAAAAGATTTGTAAGAATTATAACAGAAGGGTGAAAAGTATGCTCGTATTTGAAAAAGAGCATGAAACATATACAACGGCATTGCAGAATGTTTTTTAAAAAAATAACAGTTTCATTCTAATTACGAAAGATTCTCTTTATCAGTTAGATCAGCGTTTCAGCAGCAGACCTGACCCATATTTTTTTTAAAATTATTATTTCTTTTAAATCTTTATAAATAACTTAATATCAAGATATTCGTTACAAAAGTTATGCGTGGTTACAAAGAAATACATTTTATAATCATAAGTTTTTCATTCAATAAAAGTTGAGTTATTGCAACTTGAATAAACAAAATATATTACTCATGTATATACTACTTTGCTAAATAAAATAAGCCATAAATCTTGGCATTTGTTTTACATTTTATAATAGGACCTTACAAAATAAATATTCCCCGTCACATTTTTATTGGTTTTACACGAATCAATGTGCTCTAACAAATTACTTTTCATACTTACTGATCTGCTTTAATGAGGAAAAAAATTAAATAAAAATTAGGCTATAAAATATTTCTTGCAGATATTTTATTGATCAAATTAAGTATAATCCAAAGATCGTATCCGAGTCTTATAAAACGAAGGAAAATTTATATAAATCTGAACTGAAGAAAAAAGAATTAATAAATGGTGATATTTTAGTCTTAAATTAATTTTCAACACTTTTATTACTCATTTATTAGGATCTGAAATTCCTTATGTTTTATACAAACTTTTACGAGCTCCTCCGTGATTGGAAGAAGTATTAAATTTTTTTATTGCACTGCTTCAATACCAACATATAAAGATATAAACTGTGGTATTACCGCAATCAAGTTGATAAAATCTTTGATCGACTTAAAAGCATTACAATGTTTGCTGTCTTTTTCAGTTGCTGATTTGCCGTCAAATCTGGATGGAAGGCCAGGCCTGGATAAACTGTTTATTTTTTCGTAGTTGTTTCAAATTATCTTTGCGGTGGATTTTGTGGTTCTATAAAAAAAAAAGAGTCAAATTACTTTGATGGCCACCCAAAGAGTCCCTTGCCTGAACTGCGTGAAGTTGTTCAACGAAACTTATCAACAACAAAAAACTAAGAAGGAAAATCCTTTCCAGAATAGATGTTTTTAGTTGTATAGTGATATTATAGAAATTGCTAGATTGTTAATAGAATTTCGTAAAATGTTTTTAAAAACAACTTAGGAAAGCATTACCCACTTATAACGTCAAAAATATGTTGAAAAATGTCTGTTTGAGGAGAAGTAATTATATATGATCTCCGTTATTAACACAGTAATGAAACAACAACTTACTAAACTTCTCTCCTGACATTAATCTTACCTAATACTCTGTATAAACAGTGTTTTTTTGTGTGTGGCTTTATAGTAAGAGTGATTCAATTTTCGAACATATCGAAAAAATATACTTTCTATTAAAACACAATGGGGAAGAAATTTTATCTTTCGCACTTATTTTTCATGGGTATTAAGTTTGTACTTAACATCACTAAGTTAAATATATTTAAAATAATATGCGTTTTGTATAATGAAGATATGTACTTTTTTTAAAAAACAAGTAATATCAAAAAAAAAAAATTTCTAAGTCAATTCCTACTTAGTTCAACAACAAAAAATTTATTTTAGTTACTTTTTATATTCAATGGTTACAATTAATATAAATATGTATATACATGCGGCAGAATCACAATATAAGAGGTAATTAATTTTATTAATTATCATTAAAGTATTGGATTGTCATCCAAAGCAATTGTGTAAATAAAATTTCAGTTCAACTGTTCAGCTTTGAAACGTGAGAAGAAAAAAATCTTTTAAAGATTTGACCCAAGTCGCTAAAAATGAAGCCAACGCGGCTGTATCTATAATTTTTAAATAACTTATTTCAGTCAATAATTTTAGTTAATTTTAATTGAATTACCGTATTGTTATCCAAAACAATAGTGTATAGAAAATTCCAGCTCAAATGAGTGCCTTAAAATGTGAGGGGAAAAAACCTTTTCAAGTTTAGACACAAGTCGCCAAAAAGGTCCCTAAGTTGCCAAAAATGATGTCGACGTGGCTGTATTTGTAATTCTTTGAATAATTAGTTTTAATCAATTAATTGTTATTAATTATAATTAAATTACTGTATTGTCAACTAAAATAAGCGCGTATATAAAATTTCAGCTCATTTGAGTGCTTTAAAATGCATTTTATTAAAGATTGAAAATTTGAACAAGATAAATATAGAGAAAGTGTGAGCTAATAGTAGGAATTGAAAAAGGGGGAGGGAGTGTTAGTTTTATGTTACTTATTTATACCAGCCGTAGTCATTAATTTTACAGAAAATTAATGCGTAAGATTCGGAGAAGCTTAAGTCTAACTTCATCATATAACTTTTTACCATTTCACTTTTCTCAACTTTGTATGAGACATGTAAAACAAGAATGTTACCATGAGTATATCGAATCAGTTTTCCCCCTTTCAAATGGGGGCTTTGGATTGATAATTACCATTGCAGAATTAGTACATTGCCCGGGAGCTGGTATCATTTTTAGTGTGGCATCATATAAGTAGATACCAATCGCTACAATGTAATTTTGACACCCAGTTTCCTCTCCAGAGGGAGGCACCTGAGCTCTGAAGATGGAAATCGAATTGCTAAGAAATTAATTTTGCTATGAATTTAATTTTGCCGAGAGCAACTAAGCCAAGGTTGGCGAACCTTTATGGATCAACGCGGCATTTTTTCTAAAGATTTGTTTAATGAGGTATAGACGTGCCGTCAAGTAATTTTGACTTATGATTATTGGGAAAATGATAACTAAATGCCAACAAAACAAAACTATTTATTAGGAAAAAATACACTTTGCACTGTATAGTAGTAAATGCTTTCGTTATACGTATAATTCAAATTAAAGTAAACATTAGTGCGACTTCGGTTGTTGCAGATTGGATGACAAATCACTTTTATTAGGATTGCAAGATGTTACTTTTAGTAGAAGGCATGCTTAATTGGAGTATCTGCCAAACGGTTTCTATGCAATTAATTATTTTTGCTGTGGGTCACTTTTTTAACAAGAGGACGTGATTTGTTTCAAAATGCCGTATTACTGATGATGTTCTGCATACCAATATTCCAGAACATAAAACACGCACCACTCTGTCGCCTTTACTAATTCCCATATTTCTAGATTCACCAAATTTGAAATTCTGTAACACTTACTATCATGCACTTTTTGTTCTATTACTGAACTAGCCATGTTAAATAATAGTTAAAAATCATAAATATAACACAAATATAAACTTTAAAATACAGTAGTGTCAATGAAATTGACTATGCTATGCGTTGACAAACTTTGCATTGTAGGCAATTATAGTCTATGACGAAACTAAGGAAAGAGAATAACAAACGGGTGTGCTTCCCCTCCCCCTCCGCGGCCGATCGCTCGCGTCTGTTCGTAATACTTCACAGTGAACTTTGTTATTTTGAAATAAAATGGAAACCATTTTGATCGCTGACGGGCCCAAAATATTGCGTCGCGTGCCATCCATGGCACGCGTGCAACTGGTTCGCTATCCCTGACCTAAGCCAAACAAGCAATCTAGTGATGGTTAACAAGCCACATAATCGTACAACATGGACGCTGTCGATTTTTTACTTCATGAAAATCGACCAAATTAGGCCAGATCGAACCCACAAACTTGGGCGCACAAGACCAGCACCTAATCAACTATACCAACCAACCGGCGTACGTCTAATTATTAAGTTGCAAATTAACACAATGACGTATGTTTCGAGTGTTTAAGTTCTGTTAAAGAACAAAAGAAGTTAGAGATAAATAATATCATAAAACTTGATTAAATATTTCTAAAATGTAAATGAAAAAGAATAACATAAAGAATGGATAAAATCTCTTTTGAAATTGAATCTCAATGAATATATTACCTGAAAAAAATTCAAATATATTCCTTAGAAAGTTGTAAGTTTTTATAACATATACACACGGAGATATGCGACAAAATACTAACAGTGAAAACAAATGCATATTTTTGTCATTGAAAAATAGCACATTTCTCACATAGTGTGTATTAAATGCATATAATAAGCTCAAAATGTACTTTAACAAGCCTTATTAAGCACTTAAATGCAATTATTTCGTAAACGTGATATTAGCATTATACACTTTTCGTATGAAGCATTTAAATAAATTTAGAAAATATACATGGAAAAATATGATGGATTTTTTTTCTAAATAAATAAACTACATTCATGAGTTGTCTAATTTTCCAAATGTGAGAGCAACTTATTTTACCCGTTTTATCTCTAAGCTTAGAAAAATGTAGTTTAATAATGAGACAGTCTTTACTTCAGTTGAGTTAAGCATTTAACGGTTTACATAAAGGGAAGAAATAAGAAAGTTTACCTTGAAAAGTCGTGACAAACAGAAAGCAGCCAATAAGAATAAAACTGTAACGAAACAAAGTCTTAATAGCAGTCCTGATACCAGAATTAAGAGAGAATTTGGAGAAGACAACTCAGCGCAAAGAACATACTCAATAGAATGATTAGGATTGATATAGTTTTTCTTAACACAAAACACAGCTGAAACTCATTAACATCAAATATAAATGAAAGTTAGAAATCTATTATATGATCTATTCTCATTGTAATCTAATGGTTGGAAACTTTGAGTTCACAGACGGTCAAATAAAGATCATTTTTAGTTAGATTGTGGTTTAAAAATTTTGCATTGTGTGAAATGGATTGTTTTACTTTGGGGTAATGTTTTACTTATTCTGAAACTATTTCTATAATAGAGCTTTTCAACTACAGTGCGCGTGTGCGTATGGGTAAGAACACATTTAAATAATCATGGAGTCTTTTATATAAAAAGCATTTTTTTAGAATATTATCATAGAATATACTTTATTTCTAATACACTAATTGGGTAAAGTATAGCTAAATTGAAAATAGACCAATTTTGCAATATTCATATGTAATCCTTAACCCAGGAACAGGTGCATACTTCATACTAACGTTAATGGTCGCGCGGGGTGACTGAGTCACCCCAATCCTTTTTTTATAATTATTTTTACTGTACGCGATAAAAATCGTAATTCTAGTGAATAATTTAACTAAGAGAAAGTATACTTACCTACTTTTAAATAATTTTCAATTTTTCTTTGATAATTTGAGAAAAAATATCAAATTGAACCAAGAAGTTTCAAAGGTGTGTGACTTTAATAAAGGACACAAATCACAGACACCTTTCACTAACATTATAGGAATGATATTTACAGGCACTTTTTCTTGTTTGTGTCTTTTTGACAGGGCAAAGTGTGTCTTGTATTACACTTATGGCTTCATATTTTTCTTGATGGAGTTCTTTAGGTAACATTTGGAAATTTTTCTTTGAACTCAAACGTTTCATGTTCATCGCTCTTCTCAAATTTACTTTTGCTATCTTGATTAATATCCGTTATTTCAGCAGGTTCTTCCATTGCTTGATCAGTTTTAACTTCTTTCAATAGATATCACAGATGGGCCCATTTCTTGTTTATTTTCTGCTCATTTACATTTATAAACCATAATAAGTCGTACAACACAACAATCAAAACCACTAAGTTGTTAACAGGGGGGAAATGTAGCATGTTCATAGAAAATATTTTGGATCAAAAGTGGTCGCGCGGGGAACTCAGTCAAAAAAAAAGTACCTTAAGATTGTAAGAAAACTTTTGCCAATCCCAAAAAAGAGGAAGAAATATGACAAATACATTTTAGTTCGTATAAAGACTGTTATATAGGAGGATACTGTCAAGGTCATTGGTAAAACAGTTTTCCCAGAATTAACGATTTCGTGATCCTGGGGTGACTCTGTGCCCCGCGTGACCGCTCTCGGGTTAAGGAGTTATCTTTGGCTGTTTACTTAAAATTCTAAAACAAACCATCATCAAAACCTAAAACAAACCATTAGATGAGCTCAATAAAACAGTCATAAGATGCATTAATATGACTTATTAAATTGATCCATTTTTCATCAATTAAAATTCAGAATTTCGGTATTCATGTGTGTGAACATGGGAAATTCTATAAAATGATTCAGCTTTTTAATTCGTAACAAGCACGATTCATACGAAGAAAATGCAACTATTTTTATTTCATAATTATATTAACGCTTCTGCTTTAAAATAATTAATTTACATATTTAAAGTTTAATACGCTATTGTATAAGACATGAAGTTTCAAATTATAAGTCTTGACCTATAGGATCAAAAATATCTTCAAAAAACAAAATGAAATAGTTATTATTCGAATAACATCTCTCTCTTCTTCGCTTTAATTGCCTCTGATATAAATATCTTATAAAAGATATTTATATAAGAGACATTTACTTTTAGAAATAATAAAGCAATTATATTTTTGTTTTACATTGAAATAGACTCATTTTTAACCCCTGAACTGCCGATTAAAAGTTACGGGATTCGCTCCCCAGTTCCACCGTTTTACACTTAGGTGTGCGTATGTGGTGTATTGGGGGTAAATGAAAGGCACAAATATGTAAATTTTTCTCTGAAATAAGTACCCCCATTCCTTGTAAACACACACACACTATCAAAGCCATTTTATTGCATTCCAAATCCTTCGGAATATTTTTACTGATAGTGTGGCAAAGAAAAGAATTACAAGGAGTGATCAAATGAAAAGGTACGAAACGACACGGGAGGTACAAATGTAGACTTTATTCAAAATATTCACCATAGGTCTGAGCACAACGATCCCATTGATGAACAAGCCGCAGGATTCCTTGTTCCCAGAATTCCTGTGGCTGTGACGAGATCCAGTCCTTCACAGTGTCCTTGAGTACGTCGTCCGAGTTGAAGTGTTTCCCTTTCAGGTGTTTCTTCAGTGGACCAAACACATGTAAATCGCAGGGCGACATGTCCGGACTGTAGGGTGGATGGTCCAACGTCTCCCATTTGAACTTGTCCGGTTCCATTTGTGTGACTCTGGAGACGTGTGGACGCGCGTTATCATGGAGCAGAATCACACCCTCCGTGAGCAGCCCCTGTCTTTTGTTCTTGATGGACATGCGTAGGCGTCGGAGTGTCTCACAGTACACATCGGAGTTAATGCTTTTTCTGTGCTCGAGGAATTCCACAAGTAGCGGACCTTGAACGTCGGAAAAGACAGTGAACAACACCTTGCCTGCTGACTTCACGGTTCTGAACTTTTTAGGGGGAGGTGACGACGCATGCTTCCACTGCATGCTGTCCCGCTTTGTCTCTGGCTCGTAGTGATGGCACCAGGTCTCATCCCCTGTGACGATCCGCTTCATGAAAGCGGGGTCTTCCTGATACCGAAACAGATGTTGCAGTGCTAATCCCATACGCAGTTTCTTTTGCTGGTCGGTGAGCTGCTTCGGAACCCAAGCGGCACTCACCTTCCGAAATCGCAACCTGTCGTGAACAATTGTCCACACAGTTCCATAGCTGACATCCAACTTCAGCGCCAAAATTCGCAATGTGACACGCCGATCACATCTCACTAGGTCGTCCACCTTGTCGATGAGATCGCTCGTGATGACAGTGTTTGCCTGGCCTGGTCTCTGGTCATCACCCACACTCTCACGGCCTACACGAAAACGAGCACTCCATTTTCTGACAGACTTATCAGAGACACATTTCTCCCCGTAAACGGTCACCACCCGCCGATGAATAGCTGCCGGTTTCTCACCTTCCGCTGTCAGAAATCGGATAACACTTCGCTGCTCCTCAATCGTCGAATTTTGCAACGCGAACGCCATCCTGTCCTCATACGGACTGCCACATCATTTGGACGCTACTTTTTATAAGAGCCTTTGCTCTCTCCTGCGCATGCGGGCGCCCGCGCATGATCCCCGATCCCAGTCAAAGCCTCCAATGGCATCCCGAGATGTCTCGCTACATTCTCCCATGGCAGAATATGCAAATATTTAACTGATTCATTTTTATGTCGTTTCGTACCTTTTCATTTGATCACCCCTTGTATATTTTGGGAGGACGGATATATACGTCCGAGGTACATAGCACACCAGTTGAGCGAGACGAATATATACGTCGGTGGCAATTAAGAGGTTAAATAAATTGATATTAATTGCCTCGAAGCTATAAATTAACTTTCCTTCGAACTCTTACTGGATAGAAATTATGTGTTTCAAAATTACTTTTTATATTTCTTCTGTATTAAAAACACGTTTTGTACAACATTAATAAGAAAGATAAAATTCACTGTGTTATATTAAGTCAAACATAAATATAAGTTTGCGTTTTAAAAAATCTTTCATTCATTTTTTTTCTCTTTGAAATAATATGTTTAATTGATTGGTTGGTTTCCATTAACGCCGTTGCGTTATCATCATGCGCACCTGATCAATTGCTAAATTAAAACATTAGTTCATAAGCTTTCTTATCAAATAGGGTGGAGTCCTTCAGCGAAGAAGATCGTAATGTAAATTAACTTCCTGTGGATTCAAACCTCTGAAGATCAATGTAGTTTGTGATGATCGCAGACAATGACGTATTTCAAACGTCTCTTGTGAACATTTGGAAGCTTTTTCATATATACCTCCTTAACGGCTACAGGTCCTTCGTATACCTGATGTTCATTCATAAAAAAATCTTCGTTTTGAGTAGTTCTGATTTACATGAAACATTGGACTGAATATACGGGAAAAATCAGGCTGAATTTGTTTAAAGTTGTTGCTTCTGTTTAGCTGCTAATTTTTAAGGAAAAAAAATTTATCGAACATCTTGTTTCAATCTTCAAAACATGTGTTTTGCTTTAAAAGCCGTCATAAGAAGAGAAAAAAAAGAATCACATGAATAAAGTGTCAATCGTTTTTTCACCTTTTAAACGTATTGCTATAATGTTAATTCGTATCATCACTTCTAAACGTATTGCTTTATGAAAACAAAAAATATTTAGCAGTTAGAACATAAATTTTTTTTTTCCACATGCACGAGCCTTTTTTTTTATTTTCATTTTCAGAAAAATGTTTATACTATGATAAGAATTGCTAACACACACCCACCCTCCACTTTCTCAGATACAGAACTTTTTTTTTTGTTTTATTTCTATTAACCGCAAGTGTATTTTATACTTGCATATAAATAGTTTTAAATTCAAAACACTCGCTTTAGGGTTACACCTCATTCTTTTAGTCGCTAAATCTGAAATTAGTCGCCAAATCTGGAAATGGTGTATGAAATGTCTCCAAATCTGAAAATGGTATATGGAATTAGTCGCCAAATTTGAAAATGGTGTACACAATAGTCGCCAAATCTGGAAGTGGTATATGGAATTGTCCCCAAATCTGAATATCCTTATTCCTGACGATCCTGAAAAGGACAATGGAAAAAAATTATGAAATTATTGTATTGTCATCGGTCCTTGACAAGTGTGCAAAATTTCGAATTGATCTGACCTTTTAAAGTGTGTAAAAATCGAGTTCCAAGATTCCGTTACATGCAAGTGAAACTTATAAAAGGGTGTTAAAAATACTCATAATTAAAAATTAGATCTAAACAATTATTTGGTTTTCAATTATTACTCCATTTTAAAAAATGAAACGAGAAAGCAATTACCTAGAAAGTACCTTACGCTTATTAGTAGCATTTCGTTTTTATTTCTTTGTATAAATATTGCAGCAAACATTCTCAAATTTTTATCTTGCTTAGAAAAAACGATTATTTTAAAGTTAACAGAATGAACCATATAACATTAGAATAAAGCAGAATGTAATTGCCAAATACCTAAAGATCAGCCCTAACGACAATTTTAAAAAATTATGACGTACAATAAAACTATAGATTGAATAATTTCATCGTTATTACAGCATAATTGATAACAATTTGAAACTGAACACATCTTATGCGAGTTGAATTTTTTTTGGCGGGGGGATATCTTTCATATAAAAACTTTTATTATATTTTCAAACTATCATATTTTTTCCATAAAAATTTTTTTCTTATTCTTTCAAACTGAATAATACAAGTATAAGCATCAAGTTTAACTTAATTAATAATAATAAATAATAATCATTAAATTTTAGTTTTTCATATAACAATACATTCAACAGATTGCTCTTTAACATAGTAGTAGGATTCAAAAGTTCCTGAACTCAATCTATAACTTAAAAAATATTACCGATTCAACTGCTGAAACACATCCTCCTTCGAAATGACCCTTGAGTAACAACACTTGACATGACTTGTAAAGGTCCTCGAAACATTTCTGGGATCCAATTTTAGCCATGTCCTTTAATTCAGCACTGCGAAGCACTTTTAACTTCATCTGCAGAGTGGTCTTCGTTTAACAAGTGGGGTAGGATATGTTGACACAACTTATGCATGTTCAGATCCTTAGTCAGTATCCATTGCCATGTGGCCGAGGATATCCCAACTGATTCTTCTAATGTTTGAAGCCTGTTCTTACGTACAGCCGCAGAAACCTTTTCAATGTTTTCAGCGATGTGGGAAGTCTGTGAACGTCCTGAGCGTTTGTCATCTTCGACACTTTCCCTGTCTTCTCTAAAACGTCGATGCCACTGAAAAGCTTGCATTCGCGATGAAGTATCATAGCCTTACGCCTGTTTCAACATTTCTTTCGGCTCCGTAGCATTTTTTCCCAAACGAACACAAAAATTAATATCCATTATCCGCCCAACAAACGTAATTTCTTTCAATCGCTGACGACTCAATACATCCGCCTAGAAAATACGACACCGTGCCGACTTACCGACCCCGTGATTTGGAACAAACTTATTTTTGGAAAAGAGGAAGAATGCAATAATACAGAAATGTTACTGTAAAAATTACAGCAAAAATTTACAAATTATAGGCTCAGTCCGGGACTTTTTGAATCATATTAGTATATTTGTATTAAAATATTTTTTGTTATCAGGTAATACACAAGCTAGAAAAAATATTATATAAGATTAAGGTGGAAAAAGTATTTATACATAAACATAGCGGCCCTGTAAAACATGCAGGAGCAATTACAAATTTACTATGAATATTTAGAAGTGTATTGAAGTGGAAAAGTAAGTTTAGAATATGGATTTGTGCTTACAGGTGAAAGAATTACGTCTCGAACTTCCATTGCCGCATCGGGAGACAAATGCGCTACGCAATAATTATATTTGGTACGTTCGTCGGTTATCGACTTTGGAACTGCCAGTTCGAAGGTTGATTCGAGCATGCTGAACCATAATGCGGGATCTGATGAAATAAAAGCTGGAATTTTAACAGCTGAAATATCCTCCATATTTACGGAAAGCACGGGCAACGTTGAAAAAAAATTATTTAAAATTAAATTTTTTTAAAATTTTACATTCAAAGAGCGGGTCACACCATTTTAGGAAGTGTGTTGGAGTGGAAAAGTAATATGGCAGGATTATTTTAAAAAAAACTTTATTTCCAACACAACTACACAACGAATAAATAAGCTCGAATATATGGTATATTCCCTTCGTCAGAGTGGAATTCTGGGAAGATAGAAGAAATACCAGAAGACATTTCTTCCGACCAATGAGATTTAATAATAGATTCCAACAACCAATAAAATGCAAGTATCAAGAATAGATACTGTGAGTAAGGATCATCTGATATTATGACTAA
Source organism: Trichonephila clavata (assembly GCA_019973975.1). Taxonomy (NCBI): domain Eukaryota; kingdom Metazoa; phylum Arthropoda; class Arachnida; order Araneae; family Nephilidae; genus Trichonephila; species Trichonephila clavata. Next base: position 60,441 of record BMAO01036596.1, on the reverse strand, counting down.
GGATGATCCGATATTATGAAAGTACACTACAAATATACTGTTAGGAATTGTCTCATTTTTTGAGATATGTGATAAGCTGAAGTTGGTATATCTGACAATAAGATGGACATAAGTATTGCGTGTGCAATACTCTTAAGGCATCCAACTACCCTAAAATTGTGAATTTTGCCAAAAATTGACGAACATTTTAAAGATTTTATTTTATGGACCATCTTATTGGCTTTATAAAAATACCAAGTTTATTATTTTCCGTTCACTAGAGCAAAAAACTACAAGTGTTTTAGTAAAAGCAGATGCCTTTACTTTAAGCAAGATGTCATACCTTAAAACGCGTTTTACTCGAAATGTGCTTTTTTGAAAATGCTCAAATGGGGCCCGCGATTCTAAAAAAGTTTTGAAAATAATTAACTGAAATTTTGTGCGTATGTCCTGTGTAATAGTAGAAGTGTTTTAGCCTTCAGATTTATCAACCACTGTTTTATTACAAAATTTACAATCCCTTATGTTAAATCACTGTTATTTAAATCAATTTCATATAACGACTAAAATAAAGGGCAGTAGTTTCTGTAAAAATTTAAATATATCTTATCCTGAAGGTCATTTCAAAAATGAATAACATAGCAACACATCAGAAATGAAAAACTGAAAATTTGTTCATAAACTTTTGGTACAAAATGGGCCCCGTTTAAGTTTTTTTTTGTGTGTGTGTGCGTAAATTTTTACCAAATTTTTCCGCACACACATTTTTTAGTTATAATAATTTCTTTTTATCTTTTTAATTTTAGCATATTTTTTCTTAAAATGTGCTAAGCAAATTAAAAAACTATAAAAAAAATTCCCATATCTCCATTTAAAAAAAAAAAAGTTGTCGCAAGTAGTCGGATACCTTAACGCCTTAAACTGGCGGCACATAACTTTGAGTCTAAACACTCAGGTGTTTCTGCCTAGCTATGTCGTGAGAAATTTCAATGCTTGTAATCCAACTACAATAAATACAATGCTAGTTCACGTGTTTTCTCACATGCACAAAAATGCTAACATTAAGTAATTAAAGTAAATCGAAACCTTGCTTCAATATCCAGAAAATAAAGTAAGAATTATTATTGTTTATTTGTACTAAGTTGTCTTGAATTCAACGCAAATTGTCATATGCATGCCATTTCAATTACGAATTGGGACGCTGGACAAGTTGTTTCAGTCACGAAATAAGTAATGATTCAACACGCAATACGTTCTTATTTCTAGAGGACATCTTTCTGCGTGAATTCGTTTAAAAAACAAAATTAGTTATAATTGTTTTTTTATTTTCCTACTGTGTTAGCACAAGATTTAAATCTCTCATCTTGCATATTTCTTACTAATTTAATAAGTAACAATATTATTACGAATTTCGAGTAATTAATGCTTAAAATAGTGTAAATAATTTATATCTGAACGTTTAATACGTTAATATTATTTACTATAGTATTTAATTTATGATAAAAATTGTAATATTCGCAAGCAATGCCGTCCCTAACATTATGATGGTGTTTCAATTTAAACTTGGCGAAATATTGGCGATACCACGAAGTTAGCATAATTTTTGGTGACCAAATTTACCGAGTTGGCCACCATGTTGGGCGAGTTAGCGACCCTATGGCTGCGTGTTATCTATTACCTTTTAGTATCACGATCTATGACGTAAGCAGATTTTTTGAGAAAGTGCTTGAAGATAGCCGCACAGAAGTTATAAATATCAGTCTCTCGCTGAAACTGAGTCTGTAATATTTTGGCTATTGAAGAGTTCACTAGCGAGAAGTTGCCTGCGCACAAACTTTAAACACTTGTACTTTTAGACACTGATAATTGTGTCTGAGCGCTGTAGAAGATGCAAAAACCTTCTGGAACTCATGACGCGAATTTTAAGGCTGTTTCTTGTAATTTTAAGGATTGTTTATCCACAGTAAATTTTCATCGCTCTTAAAGAATTGTTTTATTATTTAAGCTGATAGCATAAAATTCACGTTTACCGATCTATGTAACAATATATTTATGTGATAACAGAAAAAAAATATTTTCATCCTCAATAATGATGTTTGTTAGATTTGTTATACAGAACTCTATCAATAAAGGCGTTATAGCGAATTTTATTCATAATATGAACAAAGGGAATAAGCATAAAATAATATTAATAAAACAATTTAATGTTAATAATAAAGTAAATTAATGTCATAGAAAAATCCTAAAAATCGAAGTTATAAAATCATTGCATTTTCTTGAAATTTCTTTAAAGGAAAAATACCATAACCCCATTATAAGCGCCATTATAAGCCAATTTCAAAGATGTTTATCACCTTACTTGTAAATTTATAGCTTAATTTGATTTACACACATGAGGCTGATATTTTTTAAATAAAGTCATTTTGTGAAGAAAAAATTTGGCAATAATTTTTACCATTTTGGAATTTTAACTAAAAATGTGCCTCTTTTTTTTTTAAATAACTTCTCTAGAGTATTTTCTTTTTATGGAGAACCAAACATGTAGGTAACATCATTTTCTCAAAACCCATTAATTTTAACTAATCTAGCAAAGGATTTTTGCTCAATTTGTGACTGTGATTGATAGCACGGCTATGCAAGATCACGTTAGGTAAAAAAAAACATTGTAAATTATAAAATCTACGGTCACAGTGCTTAATGATACGATGTAGGGTGCCAATTTTCCTCATTTTAAAAAAATATTCTAGTTATCACTTGATCAAGTGATATGCAATTATTTTTCATTTTCCCCAGAACCCTCTTTCCACCTGGGTCTATTAGACACTGATTTTAGGTACACCTTGTATATTTTTGGTCAGATTTAATATTTTAATTCACGTTATTTCATCTAATTTGTATAATTTAACCATAATTTCCTCCTTCTACGAATTACGTCTCTTGTTTATATCTTACAATAAAGACATATCTAATAACGGCTCAGCACCTTTTAAATCTACATCAATTCTCGTCATTTACATCTTGTTATCAAATGATTAATTTATTCAAATGTAATAAAAAACTACTCCATTCTAAATAAAGTAACTATAATTCTACACGCTATTAAAAATCTTCCTCTTTTTTTTTTTTTTACTCATCCTCCATCCACGCAGCGTGACTTACACTACTTTCTACATTACCGAAACTTCTCACAGTACATCCGATACACTAACTACACTATACTTTTCCAATAATGATATCTATTAGAGTCTTTCCGAGTATATTTAAATCGGAACAATTTCGGCGAAAATGGCTTTTCATTAGATAAAGGCTGCTATTTGCAGTCCGGTGCATAAGAGCCGTTGATTCTAGTCATTAGACACTACTACTGACTACTTAAAACTCGTTTTTAGATTCGTGAAAATATGTCATTTAAGGAAGCAAGATTGGTCTCTGATATTATTTCTCTCGTCACAGCGGCAATTTCTCGGTTTTCGTCAAGACTGGGGAGAAAAAATCAATGTTTATTTTTTCAATTTTTTTTTTATTATTGTAATTTTTAATGGACTTCCAAGATTTTAATAATAAGTATCAAATTGGTATTCAAAACTTTAGCTGTGTGAAAAAAAGTAAGTTTAATAAATTATAGTGATAAATCATTCTATAGTTGATTGGTTATTTATTTTCATAAGAAAGGTTTGATAACCTTTCCATTAGAGTATGTTTTAAAAGCACTGAAGGGCTTTGAAAAATTATAAAATTCAAAATGATTGACATTTAATGTTTAAAAAAAACTGGATTTTACTTGATATGTCTTTCATAAAACTTTTACATTGCCTTGAAGTAAAATAATTTTCAATGGTATTTCACATAGTTGCATCGCATATGGCTGCGGAGAAAATGATTTCTGTTGTATGTATTTATACGTTACTCGACAGTGGCGTAACGATGAATATTAGCCCCCCCCCCAAAGTCAGGTTTTCAGCCCCAAGCCGGATCTTACAAGGGATTAGTACATGGCGTCAGTCAGGCCTTGGGACTCCAACAGTCCTGACCCCCCCCCTCGTTATGGGGGTGTACTTAACGCCACTGTTTCTCGGGTATCTAGAATGACAGAGAATGAGGCAGCTAGTCTCAGAGAATACACTGGTTTCATGACTAAATAAAAGTGATTGTAATTCTTTAAAAGCAACCACAGAAATACATAAATATATTGAATGTAAATCACAGATGTACTTTTTTTTCCTCAATAAAACTTCTATAAGTTCAGCATCGATACCAGAGATTTCCAAGCTATGGCCAGCGGGCCAACACCCTCCCGCGAAATTTGATTTTGATTACATTGTAAAATTTAAAATGTTAATAAATCATACAATCTTATAATAACTGTCATGCATTAAGTTGAATTTTCTGACTGTAATGAATTACATTCAATTTATCCTAAAAACATAAAAAAGTGACATAGATAGAGGATTCATTAAAATTAAACATTATAGTTATGACAAAGAAGATTTATTTGCATGTAGCTGTATTCACCAAGTTAAAGGGAGGAAATTATTAGCAGTGACTACATAATCTCATCAGTAAACTTGCATCTGCAAACGTTTCTTATACAACTAAATTTAGAGAATATTTTTTGTCATAAATAAGTACACACTGTCTCAAAAAATAAGCAGCAAACAATAAAATTAGCATAATTCAAGCGGAAAAAAGGTTACAGTAATGAAATTTTGATATGTACCTTGCAGTCTAATGCTAAGGCAGTTCTGCTGCAAAATATGTGCATAACCATACATATAGGGCTGTGTAATATCACATATACGTATATAAAACTAAATTCATTTCAAGCTTTCCTATTTCCGTCGTTTCGTTGGATGTTACGTTTGTTTGGTGCTCATTTCTTCATTTCTTTGTTTCAAATTAATCGTAGACTGCGTTTGAGAGAAAATATATGTTGGTATTACAACCGGATGGATCAATCCTGGTGAACAATTTGTCGGAGGTTGCCCAAGCCTTAAATATCAATCGTTCAATCATCAGCCGCTTATGGAATCACTGTCAAGATCTAGCAGTAGACTTCCTAGGGTTAGAACGGCCCACGAAGACCTGTATCTGTGTTTGCAAGCTCGGATGAGACGGCTGTATGAAAGGTTGCCTTTGGCGTTGTCTGATAGAAGAGCTCGGTTACAAAGGACTCTGGATCACAAACATTGGACACCACAGAAATAGATCAATGTATTGCTTCCAGTTGTGTCCCGATTCTATAAAAACAGCGAATCTGGTCGGATAAGAATATGAAGAACCTTAAGAACTTGATTTCAAGCACACAATACCACTGAAAGACATAGATACAGTATGCTGATGTCATGGTTTGGATAGGGATATCAATCAGTGGCCAAACTGATCTCCATGCCTTTTGTTCCTGTTCAATGACAGCATGTATTTATGGAGATGTACTCATCAACCCGTATGATCATTCATATCTAGTAGCCGCGATTCTGATGTCATGCTTGTGAACGATAACACACGAGTACATAGAGCTCGCTTTGTCAAACAAAAAGTGGAATGTGAAACACTGCTTCGAATGGAATGACCAGCGCTTTCGTCCGACTTTAAAGCAATAAAGCATCTAAAGCATATGCTCGGGAGACGTCTTTCTGTTCTAAATAATCCTCCCGAAGCCTCAATGACCTGAAAACCTGGCTTTTTTTTTTTTTTTTTTTTTTAGAATAAGAACAGATATCGCCGAGTGTGAATTACGACCTGTTAGCAGGTATGATTCGTCGCTGTCGAGCCTTCATCTCTAGAAGAGGCCTTATTAGTAAATGTTTGCTGCTAAATATTTTTTAGCAGAAGTTAGAGCAGTGCTTCTCAAACTTTCAATACTTGCGACCCAATATTCAATCGTAATTTTCATCGCGCCCCCTCCATACAATAACAATGCATTGAATTCGATAATAAGATATTTACACGCTCAAGCTACAGTACCACTTTAACCTCTTAAGTGACGTTGGCGTATATAAACGTTTCGCTCAGCCAGTGCATCAATTGTCCAGGACGTATATATACGTCCCTCCACTTTCCTTACGAATACGATTTTTTCTGCTCACTGCTGTCCCATAAAGTTATTCTGAAGGCTTTGAAATGCAATAAAATGACCTTAACAGTTTTTACGAAGGATTTACTTATTTCAGAGGATTTGCTCTTTATTCCCTTTCTCCTCCCCCAATGCACCCCATATACGTGCATACTTGCAAAACGGTGACATTGGGGGCTGAATCGCGTAACTTTTAATTGACAGTTAAAGGGTTAACTACAAACCGTATAAATTATGAAGATAAATGTTAATTTTTGCATATAATTTATATATGACAAGCCTGTGGGTCACTGTAATTATAAAACTTGTTCTTAACTTAGTTTTTTAAATTAATTATAAAATACATCTTTATTCCTTTTCTCCTCCCTCAATACACCCCATATACGTGCATACTTGCAAAACGGTGACATTGGGGGCTGAATCGCGTAACTTTTAATTGACAGTTAAGGGTTAACTACAAACCGTATAAATTATGAAGATAATTGTTAATTTTTGCATATAATTTTACATATGACAAGCCTGTGGGGTCACTGTAATTATAAAACTTGTTCTTAACTTAGCATTATTAAATTAATTATAAAATACATCTTTATTCCTTTTCTCCTCCCTCAATACACCCCATATACGTGCATACTTGCAAAACCGTGACATTGGGGGCTGAATCGCGTAACTTTTAATTGACAGTTAAGGGGTTAACTACAAACCGTACAAATTATGAAGATAATTGTTAATTTTTGCATATAATTTTATATATGACAAGCCTGTGGGGTCACTGTAATTATAAAACTTGTTCTTAACTTAGCATTATTAAATTAATTATAAAATACATCTTTATTCCTTTTCTCCTCCCTCAATCACCCCATACTGTGCATACTTGCAAAACGGTGACATTGGGGCTGAATCGCGTAACTTTTAATTGACAGTTAAGGGTTAACTACAAACCGTACAAATTATGAAGATAATTGTTAATTTTTGCATATAATTTTATATATGACAAGCCTGTGGGGTCACTGTAATTATAAAACTTGTTCTTAACTTAGCATTATTAAATTAATTATAAAATACATCTTTATTCCTTTTCTCCTCCCCCAATGCACCCCATATACGTGCATACTTGCAAAACGGTGACATTGGGGGCTGAATCGCGTAACTTTTAATTGACAGTTAAGGGTTAACTACAAACCGTATAAATTATGAAGATAATGTTATTTTTGCATATAATTTTATATATGACAAGCCTGTGGGGTCACTGTAATTATAAACTTGTTCTTAACTTAGCATTATTAAATTAATTATAAATACATCTTTATTCCTTTTCTCCTCCCCAATCACCCCATACGTGCATACTTGCAAAACGTGACATTGGGGCTGAATCGCGTAACTTTTAATTGACAGTTAAAGGGTTAACTACAAACCGTATAAATTATGAAGATAAATGTTAGTTTTTGCATATAATTTTATATATGACAAGCCTGTGGGGTCACTGTAATTATAAAACTTGTTCTTAACTTAGCATTATTAAATTAATTATAAAATACATCTTTATTCCTTTTCTCCTCCCCAATGCACCCCATATACGTGCATACTTGCAAAACGGTGACATTGGGGGCTGAATCGCGTAACTTTTAATTGACAGTTAAGGGTTAACTACAAACCGTATAAATTATGAAGATAATTGTTAATTTTTGCATATAATTTTATATATGACAAGCCTGTGGGTCACTGTAATTATAAAACTTGTTCTTAACTTAGCATTATTAAATTAATTATAAAATACATCTATTCCTTTTCTCCTCCCTCAATACACCCCATACATGTGCATACTTGCAAAACGGTGACATTGGGGGCTGAATCGCGTAACTTTTAATTGACAGTTAAGGGGTTAACTACAAACCGTACAAATTATGAAGATAATTGTTAATTTTTGCATATAATTTATATATGACAAGCCTGTGGGGTCACTGTAATTATAAAACTTGTTCTTAACTTAGCATTATTAAATTAATTATAAAATACATCTTTATTCCTTTTCTCCTCCCTCAATACACCCCATACATGTGCATACTTGCAAAACCGTGACATTGGGGCTGAATCGCGTAACTTTTAATTGACAGTTAAAGGGTTAACTACAAACCGTATAAATTATGAAGATAATTGTTAATTTTTGCATATAATTTTATATATGACAAGCCTGTGGGGTCACTGTAATTATAAAACTTGTTCTTAACTTAGCATTATTAAATTAATTATAAAATACATCTTATTCCTTTTCTCCTCCCCCAATGCACCCCATATACGTGCATACTTGCAAAACGGTGACATTGGGGCTGAATCGCGTAACTTTTAATTGACAGTTAAGGGTTAACTACAAACCGTACAAATTATGAAGATAATTGTTAATTTTTGCATATAATTTTATATATGACAAGCCTGTGGGGTCACTGTAATTATAAAACTTGTTCTTAACTTAGCATTATTAAATTAATTATAAAATACATCTTTATTCCTTTTCTCCTCCCCAATGCACCCCATATACGTGCATACTTGCAAAACGGTGACATTGGGGGCTGAATCGCGTAACTTTTAATTGACAGTTAAGGGGTTAACTACAAACCGTACAAATTATGAAGATAATTGTTAATTTTTGCATATAATTTTATATTGACAAGCCTGTGGGTCACTGTAATTATAAAACTTGTTCTTAACTTAGCATTATTAAATTAATTATAAAATACATCATATTCCTTTTCTCCTCCCCAATACACCCCATACATGTGCATACTTGCAAAACCGTGACATTGGGGCTGAATCGCGTAACTTTTAATTGACAGTTAAGGGGTTAACTACAAACCGTACAAATTATGAAGATAATTGTTAATTTTTGCATATAATTTTATATATGACAAGCCTGTGGGTCACTGTAATTATAAAACTTGTTCTTAACTTAGCATTATTAAATTAATTATAAAATACATCTTTATTCCTTTTCTCCTCCCCAATGCACCCCATATACGTGCATACTTGCAAAACGGTGACATTGGGGCTGAATCGCGTAACTTTTAATTGACAGTTAAGGGTTAACTACAAACCGTACAAATTATGAAGATAATGTTAATTTTTGCATATAATTTTATATATGACAAGCCTGTGGGTCACTGTAATTATAAAACTTGTTCTTAACTTAGCATTATTAAATTAATTATAAAATACATCTTTATTCCTTTTCTCCTCCCTCAATACACCCCATACATGTGCATACTTGCAAAACGGTGACATTGGGGGCTGAATCGCGTAACTTTTAATTGACAGTTAAAGGGTTAACTACAAACCGTATAAATTATGAAGATAAATGTTAATTTTTGCATATAATTTTATATATGACAAGCCTGTGGGGTCACTGTAATTATAAAACTTGTTCTTAACTTAGCATTATTAAATTAATTATAAAATACATCTTTATTCCTTTTCTCCTCCCCAATACACCCATATACGTGCATACTTGCAAAACGGTGACATTGGGGGCTGAATCGCGTAACTTTTAATTGACAGTTAAGGGGTTAACTACAAACCGTACAAATTATGAAGATAATTGTTATTTTTGCATATAATTTTATATATGACAAGCCTGTGGGTCACTGTAATTATAAAACTTGTTCTTAACTTAGCATTATTAAATTAATTATAAAATACATCTTTATTCCTTTTCTCCTCCCTCAATACACCCCATACATGTGCATACTTGCAAAACCGTGACATTGGGGGCTGAATCGCGTAACTTTAATTGACAGTTAAAGGGTTAACTACAAACCGTATAAATTATGAAGATAAATGTTAGTTTTTGCATATAATTTATATATGACAAGCCTGTGGGTCACTGTAATTATAAACTTGTTCTTAACTTAGATTATTAATTAATTATAAAATACATCTTTATTCTTTTCTCCTCCCCAATGCACCCCATATACGTGCATACTTGCAAAACGGTGACATTGGGGGCTGAATCGCGTAACTTTTAATTGACAGTTAAAGGGTTAACTACAAACCGTATAAATTATGAAGATAAATGTTAGTTTTTGCATATAATTTTATATATGACAAGCCTGTGGGTCACTGTAATTATAAAACTTGTTCTTAACTTAGCATTATTAAATTAATTATAAAATACATCTTTATTCCTTTTCTCCTCCCTCAATACACCCCATACATGTGCATACTTGCAAAACGTGACATTGGGGGCTGAATCGCGTAACTTTTAATTGACAGTTAAGGGTTAACTACAAACGTATAAATTATGAAGATAAATGTTAGTTTTTGCATATAATTTTATATATGACAAGCCTGTGGGTCACTGTAATTATAAAACTTGTTCTTAACTTAGCATTATTAAATTAATTATAAAATACATCTTTATTCCTTTTCTCCTCCCTCAATACACCCCATATACGTGCATACTTGCAAAACCGTGACATTGGGGGCTGAATCGCGTAACTTTTAATTGACAGTTAAGGGGTTAACTACAAACCGTACAAATTATGAAGATAATTGTTAATTTTTGCATATAATTTTATATATGACAAGCCTGTGGGGTCACTGTAATTATAAAACTTGTTCTTAACTTAGCATTATTAAATTAATTACAAAATACATTCTGCAGTTCTGATACATTTATAAGTATATTATATCAGTGTAAATGTTGTTTTTTACTTTTTATTGTGTCAGAGTGTATTTTGATTGTTTACTTTCAATAAATCATTTTTTTTAAATAATCTTTTGTTTTCGACATTTCAAGATGCTCGCACCCCCTCCTAGGGTTATCACGCTCCCCTAGGGGGGCACGCCCCACAGTTTGAGAAGCGCTGAGTTAGGGACATTACTGTTTATGTTGCTTATTTGAACACTAGTTCTTGTTTTTTAATGATATTTTAAGTGGTATTGTCTCTTTTTCTGTTCAATAATTTTCGAAAATTTTATTGCGTTTCAATAAACTGTTTCCATTTTACTATTTGTTGGTTGCTTATTTTTTTAGACAGAGTGTATTTTCGAAATTCGAAAAAAGTCGTAAGAAAATTTATACACAACTCCAGCAATATTTTTTTTAAATATCGATACATTGCATATCAATCATTTCCATTTAAAGATCTGGTAAAAGGAATTTTGAAAAACCTTGATGTCGCTTAAAATTGCATCATAATGTAAAAAACGAAATTTGCATTTTTTTTTTTTAAAAAAATATATCAAACGGAAGTGGAGTTACCTCACTCACCAGTGATTCCGGAAACAAAAATTTGCGATTAAGAAGGTGGGAAAGTGAAAAAAAGTCAGTCTTAAGCTAAAAAGTTTAGAGACTTCTGATCTATACAAAGTGTCTCCAAATTATGGCCTGCGGGTCAACACTGGCCCACGAAGTCTATTCTAATTACATTGTAAAATTTAGAATGTAAATAAATTACACAAACCAATTAATAAAAAATAAATGACATGCATAATGAAATTTATTATTTTAATTATAATTAATTGATATTTATCCTAAAAATGTCTTCTAAAATTGACAGATAGATCATTTACATAATGAATTAAATACTATAATTATGAGATTTATCTAGCTGAAATTTTTCACCGACAGTTGTTAGCATTTGTGTATCCAGTTAAAAAGTGGAAATTATTTGCATTCACTTCGTGTGTGCTTATTTATTTACTTGGGTAAATAAATATGTTTTATATATTTTATTTTGGAGAATGCTTTTTTCGACATAGACAAATAGTTCCGAAAGCGGAAAATAAAAGCCTCAAGCAAATTTATGCAATTGATCAAACTGTATGAGCGGAAGACTCTTAAAAATACTAGCAGTTATGAGATTAAATATTTTAATTTAAAAATACTGCAATATATTTTTTAAATTAAGCTTTTCTATTAGAGGTTCTGGAGCAAGGGATTTTGAAACGAGAGACATAATTTTTTTTTTAAATCTTGTCGTTTACTATTGTATGAAAAACGGGATTCAAAATTCATTTTTAAAGCATCCAAGGATTCAGTTGTGAAATCTTTACCGGGGAAAAAAATCACCTTATTCGCCTGTTAGTTTCGAAACGAAAATGTGGGGGTAATTCAAAACAACAGTATGAAGTCAGAACGGCGAATATGGCAACACTGGAGAAACAAAACGCCGCACATGCGTAGCGGCAGGTGTTGACCACCTGCTTCCATCGTTGTTCAGTTGAGACTCATTTGTATTCCACGTAAGACTTGTTGTACAGAGTACTTGTGTTTAGTACGTTGGTTCTTAACTGAGAACAGGAAAATGCACACACAAAAAATCAATTTAAACTTTTTTTTTAAGCTTGGCAAGACACCAAAAGAAATATGCGATGCTGGTACGCGTTTATGAAGATCAAGCACTATCCATGAAGTGTGTGTACGAGTAATTCGCCATTTTCGAAAAGCAGGGAAAGTGTTTCTGACAACCCCCGTAGCGGAAGACTGGCGACCTTTGTCATTGGCGAAAACATTGAGAAAGAGAGGAAATTAATCACTAAAGATCGTCAATTAACTGTGTGCATGATAGTTGATGAACTGCAGATTAACCGTGGATCCGTGCGACAAATCGTTACCCGAAATTTAGGAATGAGAAAAACGTGTTATCGATATTCCTAACATCCAACGAAACGTAACGAGGCTTTTGAACTCCATCCCAAAAGAAGACTTCCCGCAAACTTTCCAAGACATGTATAGTGGCCGCGGTAGCCAAGTGGTATAGGCATCGGATCGTGGCTAGCGTGTCATGAGTTCGATCCCAGTACCACTGAAGACCCGCCATGTAGGGGAGCGATGCACGTTAAATCTGTCGAGAGCTCAAAAGTCCTCCCTTTGGTGTGGTGTGGTAGTTAGGAGAGGGGGGTGCCAGCTCAGGTGTCGTCCGCGTCACTTGACCATGGTTCAAAATTACGCGGACCGTCCCCAAAAGCCCTGGTGTAGCTGAACAAAAAATAGGACGTTAATATTCACTCATTCACCCAAGACATGTATAGCAGATCTTAGGGGTCCATAGTTATGGGAGATGACAATTTCGAAATACGGTAAGGTAACTGTCGTTAACATTTCATCTACATTAATGTTATAGGTCTATTCACCGAACTTTATTGTCAGACGTTATACATGCATGCATATACAGGGTGTCCAGCCTTAATGTGACCCAATAGCTAATTCCCGAACCGTTCGGTTTAGATATACACTTCCAGTTTGAAAAATGTTTTTAAAAAGGTAAAGAATGTTTTTACGTGCTTTTCGAACCAAAAAACCCATTTAGAAAAAATTTACAAAAATTATATTTTTATACGGTCGCCAGGTCCTATCATTTATATTTAGGAAAAGATGCAGTACACACAAAAACAATGTAAACACAAAAAGTTTCATTTTATTACAATGAAAACTGACCGAGTTATGCCTACATAAAATTGAAGCGTCTGAATTGCTCAGAAAAGGGGGTCATATATAAATTGAGCTTAGAGAACAGTAATTCACTATCTACAGAAAGAGCAAAAGAAAAACATCATAGTAATATTGAAACATCGTAGTAAACATCATAGATTGACAATTTGTATTGCTGTATGGCAAACAATAAAAGTTAAATTAAAGAAATACAACTTGTACTGAAAAGATTAAAACAGCTTGTTTTTAACAAATAGCAGCAAAATAATGCAGGATTTGTCTTTCAAATTATAGTATAATGTGGAATGATACGCCAATCATAAATCAGGGGCTTTATTATATCAGAACGAACTTAAATAATGGTGAAGGCACGAGGTGTGGCACGAGACAAGGGAATACGTCTATGACAACTCCCAGTTTTATACAAGCGTTGAACAGCACGGGCAATTGTACAATAAGATGGATGTCTTCGAGTTGGAAATTTAATGGCATAAAGTCTTGCCGCCTCTCTCTTATTTCGATTACACTGCCCATAAAACAGTACCATTTCACAGTATTCTTCATTTGTATACATCTCGTTCTCCCGTACTAGAATCCGTAATATTAGAATACGACTGCATGCAATTGCAAGCGACTACAAAACAGATCTTTAACGTTCGTCATGATCAGCAAAACCGCAGCAAATGAGACTGAAGCCGCAGCATATAAGTATATTTTTTGGAACTGCTTTTGAAATGTTTTCTTCGTCCAAAATATTTTATTTTTTCTATGTTTTACACGTGCACAGAATAAATTTTATTTCTTAAGTACTCAATTATTGTATTATTAACGTATGCTTTTAAATTTAAAAACGATTTACATAAAAGTGACGTTCAAGAGCGAAAGTTTCCTGGCAGAGTTCCAATTTATTTCACTTTGGAGACGGCCCCTTACTAGCTTCTTGAAAATGGCCGAGAAAATGGATAAAATTTATGATTTATTTTCAAAGTTCCATAACTCGGCCAGTTTTTATCGTAATAAACTGAAACTTTTTGTGTTTACTTTGTTTTTGTGTACTGTATCTTTTCCTAAATATAAGTGATAGAACCTGGGGACCGTATAAAAAATTAATTTTTGTAATTATTTTCTAAATGGGTTTTTTTTGTTTGAAAAGTACGTAAAAACGTTCTTTACCTGTTTTAAAACATTTTTCAAATTGGAAGTGCATATCTAAGCCGAACGGTTTGGGAATTAGCTATTGGGTCACATTAAGTCTATGTATATATATATTAAGTCTATGTGTATATGTATATATATATATACATAACTTAAGGTCAGTAATTTTCTCGATTGTTATCTCAGGAGGGGTAAGAAATTATGTAATTTTCAATGACTCAACGAGGACAAATTTCTGATGTCATTGAAAGAATTAGTCAAATTAAACAGCATTCTAAATTAAATTCTAAAAATATTTCCATCGTAAATTTGATTCTAAAAGTTCTAGGTAAAAAACGATCTAGATAGCTTTTGGTCCACATTTTATTCGAATCCAATCATTAGTTTCAAACATATTTGAAGGAAAAAACGTTGGGGGGGGGGGCTATATATACTACTTTATTTTGTGCAGATAGTATATAATTTTTTTTCCTGTTTCGTAACACCGTGTGTCAATTAAGATTTGTAATCTTCTACCCATATCCTTAAAAGTCAATGATCTTAAGTCATAAATTTTAACCTTGAATATTTTCTGAAAAATTAAAAATCTTCTATTTTATAAGTACAATTACGAAAGTTTTAATTTATTTAAATATATGAGTTAAACAATAAAAAAATCAAGTTATTCTAAATTTAATTTTTTAGACAAATCACTAAGAAAAAAGTGAAGATCTCTGGTTTTTTCTTAAGCTCCGAACTAAAATAAGTAGCTTATAGACGAGTATTATTTTTAATTGTGGTGGAATTGCAATGTAAATAAAAACACATTTATTTAGATTTTTCGAATTCCATTTACAATTATTTTAAAAATTCTTTGCATTGCAATCAATTTCTCCTCCCTTTTTTATTGTATATTTTTATATATATATTCACACTTTTAAATAACACTTTTACTGCTACAAAGAAATATCTCTCAAAGCGATATTTTTCAATTTTCGAAAGTTTCATTATTTAACGCTGTAGATTCAGTTATAATCAGAAAAGAAAAGCTTTTTAATCTTTTCCCGTTTTGTGTTTCATTCGATTCAAATATTCAAATTGAACCAGAAATGTGTTTCATGGGTTCTTTTATCCCTAGTTTCATTCTTAAAAGCTTTGATTATTTCCTTTTCGAGTTTGAATAGTATTGTGAATATCATCGACATTGAGGTCTTTGACCAACCAACAACATTATTAAATAAAATATTATCTTGTATGCGATATCATCGTAAAAAGTTCCTTCACTTCTTACTGTTATCAACTGTATCACTCATAAATACTATTTTCTTACTCCTGTTAACTATTTTACTTATACAGAGGGTAATGACAGAACATGATTTATTATTATTAACATTCACATATAAAGTACATTTCTTATTTGATTTATTATATAATATTAATTTCTCTTTAACCATTTCTTTAAATCTTTTTTTATAAACTATTATCAATATTTTAATGAATTTTGTTATGTTACAAATCGATAATAAGTATGCAAATGTGTAACTAGCAAACTATTAGGTAGTTAATTACTGATATAATAAAATACCTTTAAACTTAATCCGTAGCAATTTGAACCTATTACACTATATTTTAAATTTTTTAGACCGCGTCATTTGCATTAATTTATATACAATTTATGACCCGATGGACCTTATATGAATATTTGAACTCGTGTGAAGTTACAATTATCTTAACTGTCGCTGGTTGATCATTAAGTATGAAGGCAAGATGTTTAATGAAGTACTGAATATTCCATTCAGGATTGATTATACTTTGGTATCCCAGAAAGTTAATGACGAGATGGAAACGTGAAACAATAAAATAAACTAACTTCCATCTGATAGACCTGGGACTGGCTGCTTAATTGCGGCCCTCAGTACATCTATCTGTATTAATGGTTTACCAACGACAGCCTTGACTTTGACCCTGTTGCCATAGTCAAGTTTCGAAAAGAATTTCACGCTCTCAGGTTTCATAAACTCGATTATTTAAAACTAGTACGTCTCAATATACCATGGTTACTCGAATCTGCACTGCATTATTTTTCCAGTGTTAATGCTACTGAAAATCGGGTGCGGCTTAGAATCGAAAACAAAGCATTTGTTGAAAGGTCGAAATCGAGTCTCCACCCCTTTCAAAAGGAAAAATGTAACCCCGTCCATTCTGGCCATTTGCATCGATGACTTATTCCATTCCGCAGTTTATCCTGTTGTTGTTGTTGCTGCTAATGTCACCTGATCGACAGTAACATCAGATCAAGGTCCACGACATTCATCGCGGCTAAGGGCTAGAATTTTACGCCTGTCGTTAGCCTAAGCTTTGAGCCTCATTAAGGTGACACCATAATTTTGCTCGGTACAACACGATAGATGGCGACACCATTCGGACCCACTGATTTAACGAGCACGTACTCCGTGTATACTCGGAAGATATTTGGTGGCATCGGGCCCCGGCCTTCCGGTCTGGAGGCCGATGTTCTAACCACTAGGCTACCCGCGGCCGCAGTTTATCCTAAATATCGTTGTCTACTCGTATTTAGGCATCTTTTTTTTTTGTATACGCTTGCTTTTAACCGCCTAAACATCAAAGATATCAGTAATAGCATCAAGACGAGTTTACTATGGCGTAAGTATGAAAAGGGAGGCAATTTTAGATGCAGAAAAAAACGGAAACAGAGTAGCGGTCACTGCAAATTTGACAGGGATGAAACAAAAATACGTAAAATCCGGCGTATAACCCGCAATTTTGACACAAAAAGTAAGATCAAAATTTAAGGGGTGCGCGTCATACGCTGGATATAAATATGATAGCCTTAAATATATCAAAAGAAATTAGCATAAAAAAATTACTTTACGCATATCGAAATGCCGTTTATTTAAAAGAAATGAAATATCTTAAGGTATCCGACTACCCTAAAACTGTGAATTTTGCCAAAAACTGACAAATTTTTTTTATTACTTTATTTTATGGGCCATCTTATTAGCTTTATAAAAATACCAAGTTTATCATTTTCCGTTCACAAGAACAAAAACTACAAGTGTTTAAGTAAAAGCAGATGCCATTACTTTAAGCAAGATGTCATACTTTAAAACCGTTTTACTCGAAATGTGATTTTTTGAAAATAATCAAACGGGGTCAGCGATTGCTAAAAAAGTTTTGAACATAATTAACTGTGAAATTTTTTCTGTAAGTTCTGTATAATAGTAGAATTGTTTTAACCTTCAGATTTATCAATCACTGTTTCATTACAAAATTTACAGTCCCTTATGTGAATATAATCACTGTCTTTTTAAGCATTTTCATATAGTAACCGAGATAAAGTGTTCTAGTTTTTGTAAAAAAAAAAGAAAATATCTCTTATCCTGAAAATCATTTCAAAATTGAATAATATAGCAATACATCAGATTGAAGAAATCGAAAATTTGTTCATAAACCTTTGGTGCAGAATGGGCCGCGTTTATGCTATTCTTTTGTCAATTTTTACCCATTTTTTTCTTATTTTAGTAATAATAATTTCTTTTTCTCTTCTTAATTTTAGCACATTTTTCTTAAAATGTACTAAACAAATCTAAAAATAACAAAAAAATTTCCATATCTCCTTTTTTTAAAAAAAAAAGTTGTCGCAACCAGTCGGATACCTTAAAACTAAAAGAGTTGTAGTTCTAGAAGTGTATTATTTTCTTAAAAGTCTGAGATAATACATCGAATAAATGGCTTCAAAACACAGGAGCATTGTGTATTAATATTTCAGATTTCATTGTAATAAAGGGGGGTGCCCGTTATGCGGCGAATATACCTAAAAATTAAAAAATGCAGCTTCAAAGTGTAGGTGCGCGTTTTACGGTACGCGTTAACGTAACAAAATGATATAAATTTTGCTTATAAATGTCTAATAGTCTTTTATAATAATTTGATATTCTTCTATAATACATTCTTTTTAAAAAAAAATGTTATATAACAAATGCATTGGACGCGACATCGGGTGGGAACATGCCGACGTCGGCACCAATTCTTTCTTTTTTTAAAAAATATTGTATAACAAATGCATTGGACGGCACGGAAGACGACATCGTGTAGGTAAATGCCGACGCCGGCACCAATTCTAAAGTCAGTTGTGTCAATGGGAGTAATGAATCATTTTCGAAACATGATACTGACGGTTAGGGTAACTATAGGCTCATGTATGTATTTGAAAGTTAATGTTACTGGCATAATAAATTCATTATTAACTTTTTATTCTCATTATTTATTTATTTATTTTCGAATTTCTGAAGTATCAAATATTGATGACCCTTTTATAGAATTATTTTTATTTTTTTTTATCAAAAACGTGTAGAGAATAAGAGGTGCGGATTAGAATCGATGGCGGCTTAGATTCGAGTAAATGCGGTAGTACCTAATATTATCTCCTGAATTTTAAATGTAAATTTCATTGCTGAGGTAGTAAAAAATCCTTTATCGGCAGTCATAAAGAACAAATCTAGTTATTTCTCTGTTAATAATCTAATCTCGTCTAACTTTAAAAAATGAGACATATAGATGAGTTATCTGTACACTATTAATCAAAACATTTCTGAAAATTTTTTCTTTGTAATATCTTATTAACATAAAATAGTAAAAGAAATTTAACGGGCCTCATTTCAACCAACCATCAATTTCATCAGAAATTCATTTGAAAATGTGACACATGAAACTAAACCCTTAACTGCATACTGCATATATATACTCTTCACTCAGCCGTTGCGTTAAGTGCCCCTGGAGTATTTATACGTTTTTCCGAATTACGAGAGAGAGAGAGAGAGAGAACCCTTACATTGCTCTGTTATCTATAAAACGATTCCGAAGTCTTTGGAATGCAACGCAATGACCTTGACAGTGTACTTGTGAAGGGTTTACTTACAAAAGAGAAGAATTTTATTTACGCTTTTCTTTTTCCACGAAACAGCGCATAACTGCTCGTTCCTGTGTGAAAAAGGTGGCATTGGGGAACAAAGCATGCAGGTTTCTTCCGCATGTAAGGGGTTAATGACTATTTCTTCATTGAAAAACCTACAATCTTTACTTATCAAATACTACATACCATTGAGCATTAATTTATTTTGATTTGTATTGTACATCCTCTTCCTTTTGCTGCTCTAATACAGCGATGTGGCGGCTTAGCCGAGTGGTTGCGGTCGCTAACTCGTGGCTAGAATTCTCGAGATCTAAAGTCAGTGATGACTCATCATATAGAACAGCTTATGTACGTTAAATCTATCTAGGTTAAATCCTTTCGTTGATTTAATGTGGAAAATTGGAGAATGGGGAGTAAGCTCAGGTATCGTCTTCGTCACTTGACCATGGTTCAAAATGAAGAGGTCAGTCAACCATAGTGCTCATGTTTCTTTAGAGATACGTTCATAAGAAAATCAAGAGAATCCCTGTTAGAATAAATAGCAATCGGCTAATTTCCAACGTAAGTGAAATGTGTATTATTAAATACACACATTAATCTACATACATTTTGTGGGTAGCTTAGTGGTTAGAGCATCAGACTCCAGACCGGAAGACCTGGGTTCGATGCCCGATGCCACCAAATATCCTCCAAGTACACACGGAGAACGTGCTCGTTAAATCAGTGGGTCCGAACGGTGTCGCCATCTATCGTGTTGTACCGAGCAAAATCGTACTGTCACCTTCATAGGGGCTCAAAGCTTAGGCTAACGACAGGCGTAGGCCTCGATTTGACTACGTCAGACAGATGGCATAAGTAACAACAACAATAGAATACAGACATTTAATTACAAACGATGATCCCAACAAACGGAAGGTGTGTGCTGCTTTCCATTCGAGACGGGAATCCATTTCAGGCGAAAGTCCGACTTTTTTTCCCAAAGATACATCCCTGCCTTATTCGAGATTCGAACTCGAACCCCCCTTCCCCCCGGTTGCAAATTTTAGTTACCTTTTGCTTTAGTTCACTGTGGTACTTAATTTGCTACACTTCTTTTTAACACACGTCATATCTTACTTATAATCACTTTATGGTAAACACGATACTTAAAAAAATAAAAGGTGTATTTAAATTTATACAATTAATCATATTTAGGGAAAAGGATGATAAATATGTTGACAAAATCGTATTCTTTCGTTAACTACGACAACAAATCGTTTATTCTGCTTTTGGAGAACGATGGAAAGGCTGCGTAAGGATGATGTATTATAGCTGTCCAAACAACACAGTACGGTACAACAACTTTTTTACGACTATGCTTTTCGTCTTCCTCATCTTTTGTCAACCGCTACTTATTTTCACATATTTCAGAAGCTGGCCCAAAGATTTCAATGAAGATGTAGATTCCGCTCTGTGACTGGTAATCGCTGTCATCATGATAAAGTCATCACATGGATTTGCGCTTGGGATATGAATAATTTATGGGAAATATTTCTGTCTCCGAGGGAAGAACATTTTTCATAACTCCAAGAGAGACTCTTACGAAAGAAAAGGCAGCACTCTTGATAAGCATCTGCAGAAGGGGACCAATCTGGGATTCTATGTCCCCACGTCGCTTGTTATACAAACAGCTCTCGTTGCTGTTTTTGACTCCTCTCTCGCTTGTGGCAAAAGCTGAGAGAAAAAGAAAGAAAAATAGATTTAAATGCACTTCCTCCTGAGCCCTATCATAATGACGGGTTCAGATTGCAGTGGTGGAACACGCTATTCTAAAAAGACGATTTGTTTTGTTGTATTTTCTTTCTTTTCTTTACCGGAAGTGAAGCAGCATCGGCGACAGTGGAAAGTTCGCGAAGAAGTCTTGATAATCTCGCTTTGATTGAGGGATATTCCAGCCATCGCATCCGCATGTTCGCTAAATACAACAAGAGGTCGACAAACCTTATTTCGTGCAGTTGGCTACCGAATTGATGATTAGGTAGGTAATCGCACTAAGTGGCGGAGTCAGACCTCCAGAGCGGCGACAGTTTCGAACTTCTGACAACCATGTCCTTTTTGTTTGTCTTCTACACTTTTTTCGGATCTAAGGCAGCCAATTCTATTCTAACCACATTTGATTGCCTTTTCATCTTTTCTATTTAACCCTGTTACTAAACGTTTTCTTATATATGTTTAACTAATGTCTCAAGTGGTTTTCATCAGCTTCGGACATGTACCAACTATTATTTAGGTTTCTTTCTATTGATTACATTTTTAATTTTAATCACAATGAACGTGTAGAATTACATGGTTACTTTTTCATACTTTTTTATTTTGACTTTGCTTGGCATGCTTTTTTAATGTAACTGATTACATTCTGAACCATGATTTTGCAAAAGAGGGTAAATTAATAACTTTTTAAATATATTTAGTGGATTTGAATTAGAATACACACATAAAATTGTTCCAATAATAGTATTACAAAAAAAAATATTAAAATACTTTACTAAGCAAAAAAAATTTTTAATATTATTACAAAAAAAATATTAAAATGCTTTTTCTTTTAAAAAAAAAATTTAATTACAAAATTTCAAAAAAAAAACTACAATTTTTTTTTATAAAAAATGATTCTAAAATAATATTTTTCCTATATACAGGTAAGATTTTTCTTTGCGCCTAAAGTACTATTTTTAAAAATTTCATAACTGAAATAATAACCAGTGTTTTTAATAAGTTTCTCTGCTCTCATATATTT
The DNA here is from genome assembly GCA_019973975.1 of Trichonephila clavata. Lineage (NCBI taxonomy): Eukaryota > Metazoa > Arthropoda > Arachnida > Araneae > Nephilidae > Trichonephila > Trichonephila clavata. The sequence goes on along the minus strand of BMAO01036596.1, from coordinate 38,123 downwards.
AAAAATTCCTAGTCTTCCTAAAGATAAGTCATAAAAATGCAGACAAAATATTATTATTATAGAAGTATTTTCCATGAAAGAAGAATGCTTTAAAAACATACAATGTTTTCTTCATTGTCTGCCAAAATATTATACTTAAATAATTCTGTATTGTAATGATATTATAAATAGTTTTACATGTATACTCTAATACAGGTAACACTAAATATCAAAAAATTATTCATTTACAAGGTTTTGAAAAACTACGGATCCAAATGTAGTCAGATATCTTAAATTATTTGTTAACCTTTTATTTTACTTTTTTTAGATAAAACGTTTCTTTGTTGATGTTTATAAAAACATATCTATCAAAAAACTTATTTAACTTACTGTACCTTTTTGTCTAATATGAAAGCGAATTCTTAAAAGACTAAACCTGTGCATTCTTTTTATATTTTATTTAAGTGCGAGACACTATGATACGATGCCTATGATATACTAGGACTTATTATATAGGGCCCTGTGTGTATATATAGGCAAATTACAGCGAAGGTTGACTGGTCACAAAGCATTGTTTAAACCTGCAATCTTGCTTCCTAAGGCCAAGTTTGCTATAGTACTACTGTTGCTAATATTTCTTACTGTTTTGACTAATTATACTTAGGTATGAAACTATTTTGTATACATTATTATGGATTATATACATATATAGAGAGAGAAAAATGGGGATAGATAAGTAGATAAGTATTATTCATACAAGATAGGTTTCGAATTATTAAGTATAGATTATTACTACTAAAAAAGAACTGTTTAAGTGTTAAAATATTAAATTTATAATGTAGAAATGTATAAAAATTAGAAAAACTGTCAAATTTTAAGAAAGTTACATGAAAGTAAAATTAAGAAACAGTTTCTTAGTTAATCTTTATTTATGTAACGTAGTTTAAATATTTTTCCTGTAAGAGAGAGAAATGACATTAGAATCTCATTTTCACATTATTTAATCATGCATATTTTAATATTTAAATTTTTCATTATCTTGTAAACCACTTCTATCTAATTTTAAATACTTGCATTATTGATAATCGATTTCCAATTTTGATTGCCTGATTGATTCTAGAGACAAAACCTTCAAAATTACAAGAAAAATTGTGAAACCTAGCTAAAAAATATAGAATGAGAACCCGAAGTCGTGCCCTGATTATTAAAATTCATCAGAAAATAACCATTTATTATAATAATTTAACTTTTGTATCATTGGAAAGGTGAGTTTTTAGTAGTTTTTTTTTTTTCAGTTTTAGTAGTAAATGGGCTGAATGCTCCCTCAAAAGAAACTCCGGGAAACATTCATAAGAAAAACATCATTTTTAACCGATATAGCCTCGGTTCAAGAGATAGACCAATGTTTGTTTTCGTTTCACGAAACGAAATTAATGTTCAGCGTTAATTTCTACGTTGCTACGGAAAAAAACCTCCTGGTGTAAAATCAATACAGAGATGAAGCAACTATTGAACTTAATACTTGGCGGCAACTGGAATACCGCTTAGACATTCTTTAAGTTATATGTCTAATTATAATAGTTTGAGCACATTGAATATTTATATTCAGGGCAAGATTTTCGTTCCCCCTAAACAGAGTGGTCTCGCATTCATGGTGCAAACTTTAATGGTATTTACAGGATATTGTAACAATGATTTATTGTATAGGAATGTAACGGATGCTAGTGATGCGGGGAGGCGCACAAACAGGGGAAATAAAAGAAAAGAGAAATGGAATTATCGGTTGGTTGCGTTGCCGGTAGAGGGCAGTTGTTGTACAGCCGCCGTTCAGAATGATGCATCTCAGTAGATGAAAGCGCCATCTGCAATTGTACTGACTTCTACGATGGGAGATTTTACGTATACCGAAATTGCAGACAGGTGTAACATGTACAGCCGAGCAAATGGTAACAGCAGAGCTGTGCTACAAATGTATTATGCGCAGTTTCCTGGTCGACGAATGCCAGATCACAGAAGTTTTCAGTGATTACATCGTAAAACACGTTCCTTCCACTTCATCACACATGATACTGGTCGGTGAAGAGCTGCACGCAGTCCAAGCCTGGAAGAAAGCATCTTGAACGTTGCGGCTGATAGATCCGAGTCAAGCAAAAGTGCTGTTGCTCATCAAGGTTGTGTGAGTCATCAGACCGTTTGTAGAGTGTTAAACGAAAATCGCTTACACCTCTTCCATTTTCAGTGAGTACAAGCTTTGAATCCGGCAGTCTCTCTTCTCCGACTGCTAGTGAGTAGTAAAGCAATCAGTGCTGCAGCTGGACTTCATAGTTCATGTGCTGTGAACAGTTACGAACAGTTATTGTAAACATTACACATGTCAACTCTCTTGCTTTCAGTGCTTTCAATAAACACTTTGTCTTTCCTTTCGTCTTTTATTTTTTGTGCTTGTGCCTCACAGCGTCACTTGAGCCTATACATTCCTATACAATAAATAATTGTTACAATGTCTTGTACCTACCCTTAAAGTTTGTACATTGAATTCTGGACCACCCTGTATAACTTTCCTTAATATCATTAGCATTGAGAACATTTCAATCCCACTTCTAGCTAAATAAATGTAATAACCTTTGAAATTTCCTACTCTATCCTACATTTGAATTACAGAATATAACAGCATTGTTGAATCTAGTTCTCTTTCATTTCCTAATTTTTATGCCTACGATTATAATCAAATTATCTTAGTTCTTCCGTCTTAAGCCCGCGATTATTATAAATTACTATGAAATAGAGAAATGAAGCGTGTATAAAAAGGCAATTGAAGACGAATAATATTCTTCTGTTAAGGAAAAAAGAAGGAATAATGAAGCTTGAGCATAATTCTTCAAGTAAAAAAAAGGTTGAAATGTATTACATGTTACATAACTTATATTTTTTCAGATATACTTTTGTAATTAACTATCTCTTTATGTAAATTTCTACTCTGATATTGAATTTAATACCATCATTAACAATTTTTTTCACTATTTCTCTAACTACTCTTTCATGTAAATATCAGATCTTTTATCTATTTTTATACGCAGTTAGGAATAGTTTTATTCACTATATATAATTTAATCAGATATAGTCAGAGACAAGCTTAGAAATCCTTTTGAGAGCAATCTTTTGCTACGTAATAAATATTAAATGAGCACGTGCATTTAGCTAAAAGAAAATTCATGTAATTAGAGCGTAGTAGCAAATCCTTTTACTTGGGACCTTGATTTATATACTTAATAAATTAACAATAAAATATAATTGAAAATCCCGGTCATTTGAACATTTTGATTCATTACTTGATTCGAATGTCTTAAGGTAAAAGTCCATTTCATTTTTGTTCACTCTTATTTAAAATCTTAAAGTTATTCCCATCCCCCTGCAAAAGAAAAAAAAATCTGTGAAATTTAAAGCGATTAAATGTTGAAATTTAAACCCAACTTTCTTCTGTAAACATAATAACTTAGAACTCAAGGTGAAATAAAAAGAAAATGTATAAATGAAAAGGATAGAGGTTACAAATGCAGGAGACATTATCTGGATGTAAATAAAATTAGCTAATCTCAAATTAGGCGAGGTGATTATTTTAATATTAGAGCGTATCATATTTTTAACTGAGATTAAAAAATTTGATTCTACAGCTTTCTTTCAATTTTAGATGGAGGGGTCTTTAATGGATTAATTATTTTCTTAATAGGATCCAAAGATATTGTGATTCTTTCTTGACGGTGTGATGAGACAGAAGCTTTAATAATCAAGATCTGCATTTCTGATTATACATCATTTTTTAAATGTTGAATTGCATACATTTTTAGCTTAATAATCATCATAATCTTCATTTTTTGAATCATAATCTTCAGTTGATAGGGTCCTTTTTTTCCTGTCATTTCTAATTCTTAAGTACTTTTTTTACTTTGAATGCATTATTTAATTCGTTAAGGATTTTAATTTTTTTTTAAATATTTTTTACTTGTTTAATTATGTGTAAAAGATTTAAATATCAATTAATTTATATGTAATCGATCAATTTCATACAAGAATCGTAGCACGAACTCATTTATTCATTAATACTAAAATCAACTGAAAATTAATGCTTGATTATTGTTATTATTACAGCTGTATGTGTATCTTGCAATTTTTAAATTATCTCTAAGAGTATTGGAAGTTATTTGTTTTAAACTATGTAAGTATTTTATAGGTCATTTCTGTCCATATCCTTTTATGACAAATCAGATTTCTTTGAAAATTGTGTCGTAACAACTAGCAACATTATGTGATACAATGATCTAGATACAATATAATAAACTAGACTAATTAAAGACGCATAGAGCGCTATATATTTTAATAATCTTGAAAATTCACAAAATATATTCGAAAAATATTTAAACTATTGATTTAAATTACAGCGAATCCTTCTTTTATCCGGATATAGATTAAACCGGATAGCCCTTAAAATTAATCATTAATAAACACAAGTAGTTTTAATTAGTTTATTCTGAATTTATTATATATATATATATATATATATATATTCCCAGTGGTAACGTGTCGCGCTTGCACACCACAGGTCCGGGGTTCAATCCTCGGGCTGAGCAAGGTCAACTCATCCTTTCATCCCTTTAGTGGGTCAATAAATGAGTACCAAGTTTGCTTGTGGGAACTTCCGACTGATTACCTAATCGGGACATCTACTCATGTACCTCAGTGCCCAATGGTCACATTTACTGAGAGGGGAACAGGAGGCCTTGGCCCTCATGGGCTGTTGCACCACATTAATTTTAGTTTATATATATATATAAGCTGTCCTAAGTCAGCAATGTTTATAATACTGTAGCATCCATATTTTTATATTTTTACTCTATTAATTTTTCATATATCCTTTTAAAATCTGTTGTCTGGTTAACTTGTAATTTAAATTTCTTTCAGTTTTGATTAATGTTTATCCATTTCTCTCTTGTAGAGAAATTTTGACTGTATATATATATCCTATTGTGTATTGACGGGGGAAATATTAACTACGGTGTACCACAAAAGTGTTCGTGCACATGCAGATTCCTATAAAATTTAATGTTTTAGAGACCAGAGGTTTCCAATTTTTTTTTCTTTTGTTCCATAGACTCCTTGCCATGTTTCTCGGTTTTGGGTAGACCCTTACTTACCTGATATTGAATTTTTGCAAATTTATCAACTTAAATGGCTTTTTAACACCTGGTATAGAGCTACTTCCATTAAAAGATTTAAATATATCACTGTAGTGGTTTAGTGTTTAAAACCTAAGAAGCACGTCTTAATTAATTAAATTAAAATTTAATTAGTTCATAAAATTTTTGCTTCATATTGTAAATGAGCAACAAACAAATACTTTTAATGGAAGGATCAAATCTGAATTGTAATGACAAATTTTCAACATTTGGCATGAATCATGTCCTATTTAACCCTAAATCCCATCGATTAGTGTCCATTGTTTTCTTTCTTTTTTTGTTAGCAAGCGCGCTGAAACTCCTCACTAGGAAAAGCAATTAAATTTTTTTTAAATAAAAGCAATATCTTTTTAAAGCCAAAATTGCTGACATAAGATCTTCGTTAATGTCTATTCCTATCAGTTCTTCTTGTAATCTGACATTCTTTTTGCTATGCGACCGTATGAACTCATTGCCCAATGTGGTATCACCATAGTCAAAGCATTCTCAAATCTAGTTTCAAAATCTGAATAAAGAGCATTTAAATGTTGAACGCAGGTTAAAACGTCACTTTCCTGGCAGATATTCTGTGAAAAATTGAGAAACTGGGAAAATTTACGATGAACAATAACATACTTTTTTAATTCTGGCAAGGAATGCTAAATGGTCCTTGTTTTAATAAAATGTATGCTGTTGCCTAGGAACTGCACAATTTGTGATTATTGTTTTTACTTCATATTTTGTTCTTATATATATCATGCTTTCTTTGTTTTAAAATCAAACTCTCACCAGATACGAGGAGGTGTTCTCAGAATTTGAGGACAGTAATAGAGACATCAGTGGCGTACATTGAGATCAGCGTGCTTGGCGTCATTAAGTTGTTAAAAAAATGAAGTTAACTCCAATATCCAAATATTGGGTGGATAATTTCAAGTTGTCCTTTAAAATATTTAAATAGACTCATGATTCACAATACCATAAAAAAATACCACATTATCTAATCCGGAAGCCGATTTATACCCCACACAAGGATACCTCTAATTACAATTCCGATATATTAATTTTTATTAGTCTAAAACATCAAATTTTACAAGGAAATTGCAAGTATACAAACACTTTTGTTGTCCACTGTAGATGTTGGGTTCACATAGGAAATTTTTTATTATGTTGCAGCATTTAATACAAAGATTTTTAATTCTATATTAGTAGAAGTTTATTAAATTTTCCGGTTATATATTATTAAATTTGCATTAGTGTACTTTATTTTGTAATAATTACATATTTATAATATTTCTTCCTTTCCTATGGCACATCAGCACGGACAAATTACAGGCGAAGGTTGACTGGCCAAAAAACAAGTTTAAACCTGCATTCTTGGTTCCTAAGTTCAAGAGTTTGTTATTGTCTACTAATACTTTCCACTGTTCTGACTACTTATACTTAGGTTTATTACTGTTTGTATTTACATACGTCTTTTAATAATATCTATTAAAGAAACAGAAATGACTTAAAAATGATAAAAGAGAAATTAAAGATGAAAGAATCATACAGAGATACTAGAAACTTAAAAAGGTAGATGGTGCAGTACTATAAAAAATGCAGATTAAGAACAGTTTTTAATGTTATGTTAAAACGGCATTTAATCGGTCGTTACACAAATATATCATAAGTAATATATAGAATTGAATGGTCTTTGGGAGTTACTAACTATTTTGCTTTGTGTTATTTAAAAAAATGTTTTGATTTCTCTACAGTGCTTTTAGCTGTGTACTTTGGCTCATTTAAAAGGTTGTTTTGTTTGTGCAGGACTTTTATTAATCCAGACGAACTTGAGACCTAATTATTACAGATTAACGAGGTTCTACTGTATAGAGAAACGTTAATTACAATTGTGTTTGTAAAACATACCAAGATTAGCACGCAGATATTCGTTAATAATTAGCCCTCAATTTAATTTCAAACATTCATATAATTCAAAAGTTAAAGTATTTATTTGGATTGGTTTGGAAGAAAAAAAAAGTTCCAAAAGCGCGTCGAACATGTATAGCATTGTATACGATTTAAAAACATACATTTATTGTCTGCAATAAATGTAAATTAACCAAAAGTCCCATGTATAATTTAAAAGGTATAGTCTTTCACATTCAAAATTTAATGATTGCATGCAGGAAAGTAATTAATTTCAAGATGGGCAGAGAGAACTTTCAAATACTTTTTTTTTGTTTGAAACATAACTCAATAAAAGGAAAAATAATCTTTAAAAGATAATAAATCATTTCGAAAGCAGTTTCGCATTTAGATACATTTGATACGCCGAATAACTGCCCTGATTTTTCCGAGCTTCGTTTCTGAAACCTGTTTTGTTGCTTGGATCGTTTTCACACGATGTCTTACTTGATGAGAATTAAAAACAATAAAAGTGAAAACTAACTCCGAAACCAGGTTTCATTTCATTCAGTCTTCAGGATGTCCCGGGGATGTATTCCGAACGCTATTTTAAGCTTGTTTTGTTTGAAAAATATTTAACTCTTTCTGAAGAACATTTTTACATCCATAGCATAATTGATTGGATTTGCCGTTGTAAAGGTAAAATTGCTAATTGGAATGATTCTATTGCTTACATAACTTGAGTTGCTGCATTAATCCCTACATTTATCTTTCTGTCTGTTTTTAAATTCTTCTAGAGTGTAAGTAACAACAGGAACAAAGATTTTCAGAATGCCATTGATCTCCATAACTAAAGCATTGTTACATTCAATTTTTAAAAAAATTCCTCTATCAAAGTCATGCAGTTATAAAAGATAGATTTATATTATATTTCTTCAGAAATGTGTGGATATTGAGAAATAATTTAGCACTCAGATTCTTGTATTATGAAAACGTTTAGAAATAAATTTAAAATGCAATGCAATTTTATGCAATATTATCACAGTATAAATATTTATAGAATACGGTGATACAAATTTATCAATACTACGAAATGCATTAATATTTGCTCAATGATTTTAGCCTAAAAAATTCAATATTAGATTAAAATTCATTTACAAAAGAAAAGGGAAAATTTCTTCCCAAATGTTGTACTGGTAAACATGTTTAGGTTAGTTTATTAAATCAAGAAACTATTACTTATAAATCTTAGAGTATAAGGTAATAAATTTACTAAAACACCATCAATATGAGTGCAACAATAGGTATTTGACCAATAAAATGTTTGAAATGATTCAACTTATTTTTACTGAATAACAAAAACATTTACAAAAATAGAATAAATATGTGCGTGTGTTTTAATTTCAATTTCATAAAAATGCCGCAAAATACAATACTTGAGCCCAAATATATGCTTCAAAAATGTCTGAATAAGAATGGACATCAGAAAACATTTAAAACTGTAAAGAATTTTTCAATATTCAGAAATCATAATTGATGATATCATACGATAACTGAAACCTGTTTCCGTTTTTATCAGACCTACTCTAATTACATAAGCACATTTTCTTCTCGATTTAACATTACTTGGGACAGATGGCTTAAAATAAAATAAGTTTATCTACTCTTACGCTACATCAGTAAACTAGTTTTCGTATAAGAAGTTATCCTTTCTCTCCACAATCACCTAGCTATTAAAAACCTGAGAGGTGTTCATAATTATGGATGAAAGTCCTCCTGGAGCATTCGAAAGTAAAATTCCTCATTCCCAATCCGAACGGGACATTTCTGTACCTCAGACAATACCTCTCCTGAGAGAGAGGCACACTCTTTCCAATGTAGGGGGGACAACCCCCTTCCGATCGTTCTGTACCTGCCGACAGAGGTCCGGTCGACCAATAAGATCTCTGCGGCGTCCGTCGTCTTCATCCAAAGGGTGGTCGAGACGAGTCGCGCGTGCACCTCTGAGTTTACCTGAGGTTGTCTGTCCTTCCCTTATCTCTCTCTCAACCCTCTCAACCTCTGATCTTTCATCATCGGGTTGGATATCCAGCGAATCGGCCGCCGAGCGACGGCGAATCGGGATGATGCGGCATCGTCGGCGATGACCATGCATCGCCGCTCGCTGACCACCGGTCTCTTGTCGCATTTGTACCGCGCGCTCTTGCTCTTCTTGATCCTCAACGCCACAGATCATCTCAGGTGAGTCTGCTTTCTCTTTTAATGCAAGTTGTGGAAGGAGTTGAAATATTGTATTGGATTTGTAGGGAAAAGGGTTAGAGTTTTCTTTCCTTTTGGGAGCTGTCACTGTGAAAACAACTTGATTTACGATTTGGAATTTTACTGATAATTTGTTAGTGATGTTCGTGCTTGTGATATTTATGTGTGCCTGATCTGCACGATAAAGATTATAGGAGCATTTACAATTTTCTTGAGATAACCAAATGTTCATAACTTTTAATGGACTTAACGGGGTTATTTGATGAAAAGATTGGGTATTCCGTCAAATCTTTAGAAGTAATATTTATTTTGATGTTTATAATAATAGATAATCTTAATTTTTTTTTAATATTTATAAACTAAAAAGATGCTTACTTTTGAATCACGCCATTTTTTCCCCATCATTTTACCAAATGAAATGTTAGTAAGATTTCACAATTGTATTTTGAATAAATCAAGCCTTTTTAAGAGAAAAAATTATAAAACCTACAGATGAATATTTAGCACCTCTTTTATTGAATAAAAGCTCTCACATTGTCCATTTTATTTTAAAAATACAATAACGAGACTGATATTTTTGGATTCAATCTGTTTGGCTGATCAGTTGAAATAGTGTCTTAAAAAATTTCTATGAAACTTTTTATATGCTTGAACTTTTTTGTATATCTTGATATGTCCAATAACTAAATATTCTGAGAATTCTGTGTATTCGTCAAGAACAGAAAAAATTAAAACAAAAGAAATTGATTCCCGTGATAATGTAAAAGAGCTCAATATATATATATATATATATATATATTCTAATATTTTAAATCAATTTAACTAGACTCAATTGATATATTCCTCATTTACATTCTGTCAAACAAAATTGCAAATATTTATTGGGGAAATATAATGCATTAACAAAAAACTTCAAAGCATTTCTTAGTAATGCTTTACTTTTAATAACCTATTGTTAATTTAAGCAAAATTTCGTAAATAAACCCTCTACGTATTTGTTTCATTCTGTATGTAAATATATGTGTTTAAACTTAAGGAAAGGAAAGAGCAAATGTTTTTTAATTACATAGCTTTTGTACTTTTCAAAGAATTTAATTGTTTGTAAAAACTAAATACATTTCAGTTATTTTTTTTATTATTTTAAGAAAAAAGATGCATTTTTCTATTGACCACTTTTTAATTGTGACTTTTGTCAGTATTTCAAAAATTATGATATTTCTGTTCGTTGGAAGTGCCTTAAAATATTATGACAAACCTTTAAAAAGTGTTAATTACTAAATGTCATTGCAAACAAAAAAAATGCAGTCTATCATTAAAAAATATTTTTAATATTGTACCTTTTTTCATTGCAAATATTTTATTCTAGTTATATTTGAGATAGCTTTTGTTTCAAATAATTCAGAATGTTTTAAAAATATATTATTAGGAAAATTTCATTCCTTGGAATTTATTTTACTATGACTAAACTTCACCACTACTGATTACATATTACTGATACATATCTATTTATTGCAAATATTAGGATATGTATATTATTTCACTTTATGTTATGAATAATATTTTGTTTGAAAGGAAATTAAATATTTTTCAATAAACTAAGCTAAATGTAAACTAAACTAAACTGAAATTACAAAAGGATACGATTATTATCCAAGTAAAATAATTCTATAACATCCTATATTCTGTACTTTGGGGTGATTATTATTTTAAATAAATTAATGCATAAATGCTGTAATTTAGCTCGCTGCTAAATTTGCTGCAAAAAGGGAATTATCTATGTAAAAATAGTAAAAAGTATTTGTAAATTTCCTATTAACAAGATCACTTTAGTTAACTCTTCTTTTTTTACCATATATATATTTCTTAAAGTACTTATGAATTAATAAATTAAGATGGTCCCTTATATATCTATCATTATATTTGGTAAATCTGAATGCAAAATGGAAAATTTCGAATGTTATTTATAAAAAAGTTCTGCAAACATTACATACTTACGAAAATAGTTAGTAGATACTATTTTTTACATCTGTCAAGTAGAAACACAAGTAATTGAGAATAAATATTTTTGTCAATTGTAATAATATTAACAAAAAGTACGTATAAAACTTACTAGAGATATCGACTTGTTGACTTAAAAATAATTTAGAAATTGAATAGAAAATAAACAACTTTCTTTTAGAAAAAAAATTCGATCTTACTTTTGTAAAAAAAATTGAAATATCTCTTACTCAATGAAACATCTATTCGTCATTTTTTAAACATAAACAAAATAAATAAAATGTTTATAGCGCTAAAATAATATTATTAAAGAGATCGGGTGTGTGTTTCTAAAAGTATTTCAATCAAGAATTCTTCGAAAATAAATATTTAATACTAAACTAATGATTATAAGAAAATTTGTTGATATATACATTTTACATTTTGTTTATTTATATAAGTCTTAGGAGATCTTTTTCGGGCGGATATTAACATAAGAGCTTTCATATTTATTAAAAGGTTTAATATGTTTTGTTATGAAGTTAAATGAAAATTATTTGAATATTTATTAAAATTATTTAACGTTTTGGAAAAATTGCTTTTTTATTTAAAATTTAAGATGAAAAACATTAAAAAATTTTCGGGTCCAAAGTACTTTAATATCTGAATCCAGAAACAAATTTTTAGTCAAAAATGCTGCTTTTTTAATTCTTTTATATATCTTTAGAATGATTTCTTTTTACGGTAGCATACATGGAAACCTTGAGAAACATTTAAAATAATTATAGAATTGCTGCACCATCATTGTAACATACCTTATTAAAAATCGATGGAAAAATTTTAAAAAATTTTTAAATTGTATAAATTTACATTTAAATCAACTCATTTCCAAATTCAAATTATGAATAATTAAAAGATAGTGTGTGGAAGATGTCTTAGTGTCAACTTTATAACTATTGACTATTTTTAATCCTTTTACCTTCAGGATATTCCATAAGAACTATCAAAGCAAGGAATTTTTTTAACATTTAAAACGTCACTGATAAAAGGCAACATGTAATGCGAGATAAAAATTCGTCCTTTTTACATGTAAGAAATATTTATATAAAATTGTTTTACAGGGTGCAGTATATTAAATCGTAACCAAACTGTAGATTATATTACTTAACTATTATAAACATATAATAACAACAAAATCAGAATATCGTTACATTATATCAATGCTACTAAATGTCGAATTAAGAAAAATATAAAAAATTTCATTCAATTTGACATCAATTTTGAAATTTTATCTTAAAAACGCCTCTCACTTTCGCATTAGTTTCTTATCACGACTGTTATTATTTTTTTTGATAGAATATGTAAATTTTGCTGTATTATTTTTCCGTATTTTTCTGAAATGTATAAGATGGTCCCTCTAACACGACGAAATTAACCGCAAGCCTTGTGTTTTATTATAAATTTGTTTCTCTACTCATTTACATTCCAAACACACTTAGAAGAGAAGAAAGAGATGAAAATATTAATAAAAGGGAAACTCTCTGACTTAAATAAATGAAGATTGCATAATTTCCCATTACAAATGTACATTACGTATACGAAAAGACACATTACATATTTTTTAATCATATTTAGTCTTAGAGACCTCAAAAGAACTGCAAGCAAAATATAGACGAGTCCTTGATTATTTTCTCCCAATTCGTCTTTTTGTTTTTACTTTTATTAAATAATATTTTAATGGCTTATTTTTAATGTCGATTATCATTTTGAATTGGAAAAAATAAATTCAATGTCGAATAACGTTCAAGAAATATGATGTTAAATATTGTTAGTGACATTAGATTCGCTTTCAACGATTCATTTTTTAGAAAAGTGCTCAAAAGGTTTCACAGTAATTAATTAACTAATTTATTATAAAGTTAACTATCGTGTAACAAACTACTGGGTAAATGCAGCGCTTTTCAAATTTTTAATATCTACGACCCTTCGATCATAATTTTCATCGCCCCCCTCCATACAATAACAATAAATTCAATTCAATAATAATGTACTTTGATGTTAAATCTACAATAAGACTTTAATTATAAACCATACAAATTATCAATTTAAGTATTAATTTTTGTATATAATTTTATGACATGTCCATGGGATTACTGCTAATTATTAAACTTGTTCTTAACTTAGTATAGTTAAATTAATAATCAAATACATTGTGCAGAATTGATGCATTTATAAGTGTATTACATCAGTATAAATGTATATCTTATTTTTTGTTATGTCAGAATGTATTTTGTTTTGCTTCCTTTCAATAAATTAATAATTTTTTAAGTAATCTTTTCGACTTTTCGATATACTCGTGCCCCCCCCATGTAGGCTTATCATGCCTCTTGGGGGGGGGAGGTGCCTCACAGTTTGAGAAATGCTGGTGTAATGAGTATTGGCATATTGCGATGAAGAATTGTAACACCTATTGAATACTTTAAAGCAGGGGTGCATAGCTCAAATTTGTGAGGGGTCATGTAGGAGATGTTGAAAGTGACGCGAGGGCCCAAGCAACTAGTATAAAATCTTTATAAGGGAATTGTAGTTGCAGCATAGATACTATCAATTACTACTGACTTCTGTGGTCCGCATGTCGTGCACCCCTGCTTCAAAGCAATAGTGCTCTATGTATGATCCTAAAAATATTTCTCTCCTTAAACAGGACTAAGAGAGTAATTTCTTTCCAGAATCAACTTTCAGGGAAGAATTTTGTACTGAACAAAATAATCCCCGTTTTTATAATGCTCCTTGTAGAGATAGAGTTTCTAGTAGACCTCATACTTAGAGTCACTGCTTTGTATAATCTGTGTATAATCATAACATGGCATTGTTGACATGATCCTTTCATTTTGCTTGATGTTAACCTTTGCATAAGTTCTGATATATATAATTACTTTTTGTTTATAATAATAGTTCAATAGTTTATAAAAAAGGATTAAGATTTTCTTAACATTTAATTTTTTACACATTGTTTATTTCTCCTTATTTTTATATAAATACACTTTCTCTAACTTTTTCTAACAGTTAGATAATTTTGATATTAATATATAACTTCAAGAACAATACATGACCACTGACGAAAATAAAATTTAACTAAAAAGCCGTTGAGGTGAGGTTGAGTTTTCTTAGAATAATACCCTTACAGTTGCTTTGAAAATTGACGAAGTAGATCATTTGATTATACGGAAAGTTTTGTATTTTTGTTAGGACATTTTTTAAAAGCCTTTAATAAATATTTCGCAATAAAATTAGGCAAATTTTTTTTAAAAAAATAATTCTTGTAAAATTTTTTATTATATATATATATTTTTTAAATATAAAGTCAAGTTTAAAACAGTAATTTTTTTTTTAAAAAAAAAATGGCAATTGTATTGTTATGTTTAGTTTTAAAATTTTAATTTTACTGTGCAAATTTCTTAATTATGTTTGGAATTAATAAATTGTCCAAAAATATGTGATTAATGTATAGTTAAGTTATTAGTTGGTCAGGAAATTTAAATAAGAATTTTTTTTGTTAAATATAGGCGTCAAAATCTGTATATTTATTCTAAATGATAAAACTATTACATAATGATAAATATTACGTAAAAACAAATCGTTTTTAAGTTTTTAAATACAAATCGTTAGAACAACTTTTTGTACGGATGCACGTGTGCAAATAAACTTATTAATTCAAAACAGGTTTTAATCGTTGCTAATAAAATAATTATTTTCATCTGTAGCAACGGACCAAAGGCAGATAACAGACCATTAGAGACAGATACATGTACGTATCTTCAAAATCAATTTGCATATAAATCAGTCAAACCTTGATTTATAAGCAAGATACGAGTTATCAAAATGGAAGAAATGTAATTTTCACTTAATCAGGAGGTCTGTTACTAACACTTTTGATGAGAAACTTGAATATATAAAGGGGGAGGGAGTTGTAAGTATTCGATGCTAAACAACGATTCAGTTAGTCAATAAAAGAATGTGTTGACTAAATGATGAACGTAAATAAATCACATACGAGATCCTTAGGGGGGAAGCTCTTTAATAAGCTATATCTGCAGGTACTGAAATAATTATAAAACGAACGATAAATGCTTTAAAAGTCTTTCCCTCCCAAAAAGGGGAAAATTTAATTTTTCATAGATTTATTCTTTAATTCCTTCACATTCTTAAATTCCACTTCATTATAAATATAAAATCAATATCCCTTATTACACCTTACCAAATTTTTTTACGTAAACAGAATAGTAAATAAGATATGATTCATTGAACAATTATATTAATTAATTTTTTGATTAAATCCCTGTTGCGTGCTTATCAATAAAGATGAATTATTTGTTTATAGGAAGATTGAAAAAGATAAACAGTTTTCAATTTTACTCTCCTGTCTACACTAAAAATTAATGGATATTATTTGTTAGATTTGTGTCTCGCAATCAAAATTGAAACAAACAAAAACGAATGCATGTAAGAGTGGTTAATTATGGTATTTTTTTCACTATTTGATCTCAATACAACTAATATTAGTTATACTAGGCAGGTAATTGCAATAAAACTCACAAGGGAAGGTTTAATTAAAACAACAATGATATTACAATTTGAATCATATAGGAATGAAGAAAAGTTATGAATCGCATTTCATCCACTCCACTATTAAAATACTTTTAGATCCATTTACAAATAGCATGCAGCATATCCAATTTTTCCAAAGGAAGGTAGCTGCTTAAAATAATTTAAAATTTCAATACTATTTAGAACCGGGTGGGCATTAAGTCGATCGCGATCGACCAGTGGATCGCCAAGACAATTTGGAGTGAACGTCTGACGATTAGCCGTTAGTAATTGTATACCGAAATATTCAAGATTGGCTGACAGTACGCTGACTAAGTCTTCTACTAATTATAATTACGAGAACTAACTTCAGATGAAAATGTTTTACTTTTTAATCTAGTTTGCATTGTGTGATAATAAATGGATCTTATTAGATATTATTATATTTGTGGTTATTATTATAATGTTTGTATTTTGCTTTTTGCTTTGAACGCGTTTTCAAAACAGTGAGTTTTTCATTTTATTTACGTAGGTAAGAATGTATTCCGTATTTGTTATTAAGTTCTAATAAATATTGTTGACTTTTTCCTTGCCTCACCACACCTACGATCCTGGGCAGTGGGCGTACTCGTGAGTTTTTCAAAGGGGGCGCGATGGTCCAGGATCGAATATCTAACTCATTCTCATATTCTACCCCAATAGGCTGCCAAACATATATTTTTTTTTTCATTTTGTAGATTGTGGGGGAACAAAGAACAGTAAGAAATAAATTATTGAAAAAATAATTAGGATTAATTAATAAAAAATTATTTAATGCAAATACTTTATAAAATTTTAAGTACTACATACATGGGATTATAATCAATCGAAAAAAATCATGCTGTATGGAGGAGGGTCCGGACTCGGGGACCCTTCCCCCTCTTTGTGTGGGTCACTGATACTGGGTGGACCATAACACCTTGAAAAAATTTTAAGTACCCCGTACCCTGGAAAAGTCTGCCTATCCCTGATTTAGAAAGACACAAATTAGAATCTTGAAATTTTTGTGCCATGGATTGGCATCTATCGAGAGTTATATGAGATATTAACTCCAACATTTAAATCAATATTAACTCAAACAATCAATTATGTGCTACTCGTGGAGACGCGTTACTATTTTTTGAAAAAAAATATTGGACCAACGATTTTTGCAAGTTTACGTATCTAAATAAGTTTAGTTTTGTTGGATTAAGTTTTCCCAAGAGCAATATAATGAACTTTTAATACTTTGAAATTTTTTATTAGATTTTTATTCTTTTTTACTATTTCCTTACTTTTCTTGTTTTCTCGCAATCAAATTTTCCCAATTTCTTTTATGAAATCGGAGACCCGGAACTCAGAGATTTTTTAAGACTGTTGCATCTGAATCTATATTGCAATAGATATATATAGAGATAATTTTTCTCAACTTTCAGCAGCCGTGTCTGCGTAAATTTTACGACAAATATATTATTCCTTATACTGTTTTCATATACGGTACCTAAGCAGTCTGTAAAAAGTCATTGTTATATTACTTCATTCATACACTCTTTACCCTCCTTTCAGGTTTACCTGGTTTTCAGGATTAAATTTCTGTTATCTAAGTAATTTTATGCAGTACTCTGTTCCATTTGTAATAAAGTTTCCTTCTCATTTTTTAGTTTCTTTTCCATAATTAGATAATTTATCTGTATTATACTGAGTTATTATTTTATTTTAAAAACTTTAAAAAAAATTACTAGAACTTCACGAATATGGCTTTAAAATGTGTAAAATATAGAAAGTTATTTATAACATACCTTTCTACTACAATTATCTGATGAAGAAAAAGAAAAACCAAGAATCCAGATTCATTTCTGGAAAGTGGAAACGATCTTAGTGATAAGAATAGTGAAATAAAATATATCAGAGCAGTGGATCTGAAGAACGTATATTCGATGGAGATCCTTAGAAATAATTTAAAGAAAAATATTTTTATATTTGTGAAGAGAACCACAAAGTGTGTGGTGTAAAGAAGAATAAGTTTAAAAAAATGAACATTATTATAAAGTTCTTCATAGTATTAAAAAATGAACAAAAATATAGGAGAGGAATTTGGATTATATTTTCGAAAATACATGCAGATCAGATATCTTTGTTCACTAGAATTCAAGCTTAATTTTTAAATATTCAAATCTTACCTAATTGTATATAAATAGAGAATACATATATAAATAAAAACATCCAATAAAAAAAACTTACCATTACTTACTTAGTTTGCTTAAACTAAGCTGACGCATAGTTTATGCAAACTATGCGTAAACTTGGTATTTATATTAATGAAACTGTTTGATAATATTTTTAAAAATTTTAAATCGATATATAATTTATTAATTGATTGTTTTTAATGTCTGAAAGCATAAGAGGGTCGCGGTAGCCAAGGTATCGGATCATGGCTGGCGTGTCAGGAGTTCGAGCCCAGTACTACTGAAGACCCGCCGTGTAGGGGAAAGATGCACGTAACATCTGTCGAGAGATCAAGCATCCTCCCATTGGTGTGGTGTGGTAGTTAAGAGATGGGGTGCCAGCTCAGGTGTCGTCCTCGTCAATTGACCATGGTTTAAAATTACGAGGTCCGTCACCACAAACCCTCGAGTAGCTGAACAGTGCGACGTTAATATTCACTCAATCACTCAATGAAAGCATAATGGTGACCGAGGTAGCCTAGTGGTTATGATTACGAACTCGTGTCCGAAGTGTCACGAGTTCGAATCCTAATGCCACTGTATACTCATCAGGTAGAGAGCACGTTAAATCTGTCAAGGCTCAAAAGTCTTCCCGTTGGCACCGTGTGATAGTTTTGGAAGGAGGAAGTGAGTGCAGCTCAGGTGTCGCCCTCGTCACTTACGAGGACTGTTGCCAATACCCCTCGAGTTGATTTATAGTACGATGTTAATAAACACTCCCTCACTGAAGCACCACGACAATTACTAATGACGTATCTGGTAAATATGAACCATAGTCAAGTGAAGAGAACGATACTTGAGTTGGCATTCCGCTCTTCAAACTTCCACACCACGCCAACGTGATAATTTTGAGTCTCAACACACACAGACTTAACATGCATCAGTCGTGCTACACGATGAGTCTTTGGACGCATCAAGACTTGAGATGCTTCTTCGCAGATAACCCCATCCATGAGATCAGGACCATATCCCACGGAGTCACCTTAACTTACCCTTAATCAGTGGTGTAAAGCCCACCCCCGCACCACGGGTGGATCAGAATTCTAGGGGGTCCAAAACCTAACTGACGCCCAGTACGTACTTTTTGTAAGATCCGGTTTGGGGCCCAAAGCCTGACTTTGCATATCTTACGTTACGCCACTGCCGTTAATTATTGTAATAAGGCCTCTTACACCTACTAAATAGAAAGTACTATTGTCGTAGAAAGTATGATGCCGTGCCTATTGCGCATAAAATTAAATGCGCTTTTTGGAAGTTTTACAGAGGGAATATATTACTAATATACATTTGTTTTTTTTTTACTGCAGCTATCACATTAAGAATAAAATTTAATTATTTTCAGTTACTCTAAAACTATTTTTTATTAATTTAACTGTAGCAAAATATTTTAAAAGAAATTAGAAGGCATGAAATTAATTGTACACCTAAGAACGTAAAGTAAAACTATGGCAAAAAAAATAATTCATTTAAAAATAGAAACATTATTTTTCAAAGTTATAATTTTATAATAAAAATTTTTTTACCGAATACTAATGTAACAATCTTCATATCTAGGATCACGACGTTTTATTAGAGCTCGTGTTTTTTTTTTCAGGTTACTGTGAATATAAAAATTAATTGGTCGTGAAATTAAAGCGCATGCGTAAAAATAATATATTCAAGAATAAATAAAAGTAGAGAAAAGAAACTCCGATGGACCGTAAAAAAAAAAAAAATTGCCAACGGCTTTCACCTCATCAAACATACAAAACTATCTTTCTTTTATCAATCGGATTAAAATGTGAAATAATATTTAGATAATGCAATCGTGAAGACAGCCTTTTCACCTTGCATATATTCAGTTATTTTAAATATGGATATTATTTTTATTCATTTACCAATCAATGACGTTTTTCGTTTACATCTTTACATATTGTATATGTTCAGAACTGTACATTTTAAGGTATCCAACTACCCTAAAATTGTGGATTTTGCCAAAAATTGATTCATTTTTATGATCTTATTTTATAGACCATCTTATTAGCTTTATGAAAATACAAAATTCATTATTTTCCGTTTACTAGGGGAAAAAATTACAAGTGTTTGGGTAAAAGCAGATGATATTACTTTAAGCCCGATGTCATACTTTAAAACGCGTTTTACTCGAAATGTGTTCTTTTTAAATGCTCAAACGGGAACAGCAGTTGCGAAAAATGTTTTGAAAATAATTAACTGAAATTTTTTGTGTGTGTTCTGTATAATAGTAGAAGTGTTGTAACTTTCAGATTTATCAATCACTGTTTTATTGCAAAATTTACATTCCCTTATGTGAATATAATCACCGTTTTTTTAAGTAATTTCATGTAATAACTTAAAAGTCTCCAGTTTTTCGTAAAAATTAAAATATCTCTTATCCTGAGTGAAAATTTGTGCATAAACTGTTGGTACAGAATGAGCCCCGTTTATGTTATTTTTTTGTAAATTTTTACCCATTTTTTTTCATTTTAGTCATGATAATTTCTTTTTCTCTTCTTAATTTTAGCATATTTTTCTTAAATGTACTAAACGAATCTAAAAACCACGAAAAAAAATCCCCATATCTCCACTTTTTTTAAAAAAAAAGTTGTCGCAAGTAGTAGGATACCTTAAAGGAGTAAAAGCGCGAAAACTCTTTCAATGAAAACAAAACGGGGAAGAAAAAAAAAAACGAAAACGAGTCCTCGTCACACTGAATGTCAGTAAACTGTTGTGGATATTTAAAAATGAAATGTGTTGTAAGAAAACATCTTGTTTCTTGTATGCAAGTTTCTATAGAACTGCACCCTAGATAAGAGTACAAAAAAGACTAACAAAGGGTTTTTTCATGTTACCCGGACATATGCTAGTGTGTTGAGTAGGCGTCTTTCGAATTTGTTTGACGTAGGAACAACAAGTTTTCTGCTTGTATCTACTAAGATTTATCAACATGGACATCAATTGAAGCTCTAATAACGAATAGGTGGGGCATTGTGCTTACAAAGGGGAAAAAACTGTAGGCTTGGTTATTTTTTCACCTCATACATCTAAAACGAGCGTCGTTGACGTTTTAGCTTCACAGTTTTGACGCGAACAAAATGTTTTCTTTTAAGATTGCAACCATAAAATGAATGAGTTAGATTTCTATCAAATGCAATCCATTAAACTGAGCTAAGTGAACAAAATATTGATTTGGGATTTTGTTTGCGTGTGCGTGTTTGTTTTGAATTGGAATTGTGGAACTGATTTTTAAAATGACAAATGACATATAGTTATATAATTGGTATTGTAAGAGGAGCATTATAAATGCCTTCTTCTCTCATTAATGTCAGATTTATCAATCAATGTTCTATAAGTTTACCTAAAGTTTGAAGCAACAGGCTGGCAAAAAAATAGCTTAATTCTGCAATTAAAAAAACTTTTTCTAAAACTAAACAAAAATCCAAACACCATTTTTCAAATATTCTGCTAATCTATATAGTATATAAAAATGGATGTTTGTATATATGACGCTTCATTCCAACACCGATCACTTTGAAAATTGGCATGCATATGTATTTTTTTTGTAGAGAAGGGCTTTGTGCTATCATTTTTCTTGTAGCTCCCCACCAGGTGGCGCTACAGAATATCAACTTCTGCACCATTCAATCCATCGCCAAGTTGCCAACGTAATCGCCACAAAGGATGCCAACTTGGCTGTATCGCCAACATTTCACTATGTTTCCATTGAATCGCCATTATAATGTAAGAAACGGCGCTGCTTGCGAATATATTCCAAATTTAACATAAAATAAATACAACAAAAAATAATATTAACGTATTACGCATCCAGATATAAATTATTTACACTATTTTAAGTGTTGATTACACAAAATTTGTAATAATGTGTTTCTTTTGCAGAAGAGATCATCTTAGGAAGGCGTTTTCAAAAATCGACTCACAAGAAAGTCACGGGGTGCTATAAAAAAATCCTTTTTATCAGCTGTTAGATCTACAGACTTAAAATTTAACAGAAATAGGTGGTGTTTTTTGTTCTTTTTTTTGTTCAACTTAAATACGCAAAAAGCTTTGTTTTTTTGTTTAATTTGCTATTCACGTAAAACTAACTCATTAAAAGCTTCTTTATCCTTCAATCTGTATTGCTTAACCTTTCAATTCCCTAATGTGAAGAACGGGTATACCAGCTAGTATAATATATACGCTAAAATCTTTCTTACAAATTCTTTAAAAGTTTTCTTCGATTGGTCAAAATAAAATAACGCGTTGGACAACTTTGGTCAACTTAATATTCGATTCTCTTGCAAATGAAATAAAGCTTCTTACTTTCTCATTACGTGACGGCTGATTGTTACTTTTTAACAAGTAACCGATCCGCAGAATGAGTTCTTTTTCATTGAAGGCAGACTTTTTGATTATTCCTTTTCTGCTTCCAAATGACAAAGACTTCATTGTTCGATCATCATGATGTACGTAGGAAAATTATGATGTTCAAAAATCTTATTTAACTTAAGAAAGAGAATATGCCCTTGATCCTGGTGTCATTTCAAAACCTTAAGCTGTAAATTTATCTTTTTTATTTAATTTAACATAAATGTTGAGTGTCCATGTCTAAAATAATAAAACGTTTTAAAATATTGGTTCCTTTGTTAAATGGTCGCTCGATGCTTTAATAAAAAGAAGTAGACTTTTTTTGAAAAATAGTTGTAGTTTGTTGTTAGTTTACTTTGTCCTTATTAATGGGCTCAATTCATGACGGTCACATGATAAAGACAATCACGTGATCGAGACTTAATTCAAAACTGATACTCGTACTTGTTTGTAAAATTTAGATAAAATTTCAAATTTCAAAATTGGGTAAAAATGCTCAAATATAATAAAAAAATTAAATATATATATATATATATATATATATATAAATCTTATTATATTCGTGTACTTTAATTTAAGTATATTTCGAATACTTATGTACATTATTATTCTTGACAAATATATGCTTTTTTTAAATGAAAGTTTGTGCAAAAAAGTAAAAGTTGGCAACAACGAAGAGCATGAACTGATTGGCCGTGTGACTATGACGTCACATGGATTTGCCTATTGAATGAAATGTAGAAGAAATACTTTCAGATTTCTCAAAATTAACTTGCTAAAAATTTACAACTTTTAGTCATTAAGTCTTTAAAATAATGAGGAAAATAACACTATTTATACGAGGAAAATTGAACATTATTAATTTTTAAAAAATTAGAATCTATTCTTAACTGTTTCAAAAATTTTCTTCATATAAAAAAAAGAAATGAAGTGATTATAGTAAACTTAAAATAATTCTGTTGTAGTTCTGGTTGCTGTCCTAATCTTCTTGCATATATCGGTCATATTCAAATTTTGGTTTTCTCTTTAGTATTAAAATAACAACCACCTGCATCTTTTTTTGAAAATAAAGAAAATTAATTAAATGAATATTTACGTAAACATATCTTTTACCTGATTGCTGTAAGTAAATTATAAATGATGCAAAGATGGAATATTAATTTCAAAAGCTGATAGCAAATGAAGATCACGATTCTTTTGAAATTATTAATTTAAATATTACCCTTTTCATCTTATTTAACCTCGCTAATGTCTCCTTGAACCATGATGACGTTTAAGTAATTTTTCGTGACGTCTCTCGCACACATAAATCACGCGTTTATACGTATGCCTGCGGTCTGTTCTATTTCAGAAAATAGCTCAGTACATCCAAGATGGGGGGAAAAACTACAGAATAGGTTTTCTATACATTTTAATGATAAAAGTTTCCTCTTGTCTCATATTTATTTCTATTTTAAAATGTACTGAAAGATTTGACATTTAAATGCAATGCTAGTATTGTAAATGATGCGCTTTTTTTAGTTGCTGTTTCTGTTAAAATAAAGAAAACATTTCAAAGCCTGTTTAATCACAGGTACACGTATTTAAGAAAAAGTACATGTGCTGTGGTAAGTGGTAATGTAGACAGATATACAAGTGCATAAAATATTAAGTTCCACGATAAAAATCATTAGAAAGATTTTTATTTTTAAGAAAATTCGATTTTTATTAGCTCATTGAATATTTTACATTTAATACATTAAACAAACTAAATATCAAAATTTTATTTATTTGATATCAAATTAAAACGATTTATCGAATTCAAAAAATAAGACATTTTATAGGTTGCTATTTTATAGACAATTTTAAGCTCTTAAGTGCCTTCGACGTATATATCCGTCTTGCTTAACCGGTGCGTTCAGTGCCCCGGACGTATATATCCGCCCTTCCGAAGTACGATTCTTTTTCTTTGAAAACTTTTCCGAATACTATATATCCGAAGTTTTACTATTGCTAAAACTATTCCGAAGGATTTGAAATACAATAAAACTACCTTTGCAGTGTTTGCGAAGGATTTAATTCTTTCCAAGAAAAATTTGCTTATCCGTGCATTCCCCCCCCCCCTCAATACATCGAAAATACACGCCTATGTTAAAAACGGTGTCACTGGGGAGCGAGTCGTGTCATTTTTAATCAGCAGTTAAGGGGTTAAAAGAGTCAGTGGAGCTTATATGATCCTAATTTCTCAAAACATGCAATTCTCCATCCTTAACAAAAGTACATTTAAACAATACATGTTTAAATTTGCTATATTACGTTTAACCACAACTATCTTAAGCTGCCGAATAAACTTAATTATTGAATCAGATAAACCTATTAAGGAGAAATATCAATCTTTCAGAAAACAAATTGCAGAAATTTTGAATAAAAAGTCACCTTTAAGCATCGTAAGCTTTCGTTTGTGACTTTACTTCCACAGAGTGAGGGAGAATTATACTCAGTCCAGTCGCATCAATGTGACCACCTGTCAAAAGCCAGAATAATTACCTTTCGTAGAGCGGATTGCTACCAAACGTACAGGAAGAGAGTCAATTAGGATTCTGAAGATGTTCACTGGGATGTTGACCCATGACGACTCCAGTCAGCTGTGCTAGATTACGTGGGTGACGATCCATGGTGCAAGCAACCCGATCGAAATGGTCCCACATATTCTGGATTGGGTTTAAGTCAGGTGAGCTTTCCTGTCGCTTGTCGCCACTCAGTGGACACCCAGTTGTGGTACTGCCGTGCAAATTCTAGCATTCGTTGACGATGAACAGCAGTCAGCATAGCTGCATGAACTAGACGTCTGCTTCAGAGGCCCAGACGCAGCAACGTTCGCTGAACAATAGTTTGGGAGATACTGTTGGTAGCCCCTTGGTTCATCTGGGTGGTTAGTTGCTCAACGATAGAACGATTATTCTCCCAAACGCATCTCCGCAGTTCTTGTTTACCTCTGTCATCATTGGCCCGTGATGCACCACATTTGCCACATCGCAGATTTTCGACAGTTCATTTTTGCCGTACATGGTATACTTTTACCACGGCGGCACGCGAAAAGTTCACAAACTTAGCCATTTTGGAAATGCTTCCATCCTTGACCCGAAAGCCATTGATCATGCTCATTTGGACGTCGGATAAATTGCTCCGTTTCTGCATTACGTCAACGATTGCAATATTTTCTGAAGCCCTCACATACCCTTGATAAATGCTCATCTGCACTGTGCTGCCACCTGCCTTCTGTGATAACTTAACGTCGACGTCGAAAGTACGTGGTGGCTACATTAATGTGACTGGACTGCGTATTAACGTCGCACGAGAAAGCAACTCGAAGACTATTGGCAACGGATCTCGTAATTTTGAACCTCGGTCAAGTGACTCCTGAGATGACATCCCTCTCTCCAAACTACCACACCAACAGAAGAACATTGAGCTTCGACAGATTGAACGTGCATGGTACCTCCACACGGCTGGTCTCGACCAGGCACCAGTACTCAAACTCGCGACACTCCGGACCATAATACCACAAGGCTACCGCGTACACACTACAGTAGAACGTCGTTTATCCGAATCAATTGGGACCGGACACCGTTCGGATACGCGATTGTTCGGATAACCGAAAACCGAATGCTTTCCATGCAGTATATGATACTGGACACTATACAAATTTTGAAAATCATCACACATCAACGTACTTGAAGAAAAAGCAAAATATATCAAAACGTCGCAATTTTACCTTAATTGTGGAAAAAAATCACTTATTTTTCGCTGTACCATTGTACACCTTCGCTTTTTCACTGCAAGGTCTCTGATTCTCTTGAGCAGCAGTAGTTGAGTAGAACAGCACTCTGATTGTTGTTCTTACCACTCCATAGCTGTCTCTAACGCAGAAAAAACACTACAGATTTGCTACTTTCTTTGTTGTTGTCCTCGTTTTCATCCGTCTCATCGTCAACAGGGTCGGATTTTCTTGCACGGAAGTCACAAACTCGTCATCATTTAGCATTTGAAATCCACAGTCTTCTGCATCGCATGCTATCCAGGTTTCTACATCAACAAAACTCAACAAAAGAGCACGTATACACCACCTCACTTCGAAACAAACTGGCCTAATATTCCGCGCAGATGTTTACCAAATCACACAGCTGAAATTCCCCAAATATCCCTCATTTTGGGTTTTCTTATCACTTTTGGCCCTCCCGGAAACAAATAGTGAGCATTGCACTGTTCGAAAACGGATCTGGACTTCGGTTCGGATATTTGACGATCCGAATAATAAACGTTCGGATAAACGACGTTCTACTGAACTTCCATAGAAGGTACAAAAAATAATCACAGTGAGGCAAAACAAGCGAAAATAAAACTAGAAAAAAAACGAGCCATAAATTAACCAAACAGCTAGAAACTAGTTTTGCGTGAACCCACAAGGTGTGAATTAATACACACAACACACAAATAATTATATCTCTTCTGTTTTATGCAAGTCCTTTTTAAACTAGCATTGCCATCTTCATCACAACTCGGCACGCTCTTAAATTTGACCAGGCCAGCAGCAAAACTAAGTTTGCGAGCCTAACGCTCCCATCTCGTGACCGTCTGATTTATTATCACCTATTAATCAGAGGCGCTCGTTCCATAAGTGAATACACTAATAAATTTTCAACTTTCAGTTTCTGCATTCATTACATGATGGACATGCATAAATTTGTTTACATAAGAAGCGTAATTATCCAACTTAGGTGTGCTGCTCAACAAAGAATACATTATAGTTTCGGAAACATGTTGTATGAAAGCAAACCGCTCCCTACTATACATCATTTTCCTCCGATGCGAAATTTATGTCACTGTAGGCATCAGAAACCTGCATTTTCAACGTTTGTGTTTTTTCCTCTGCGTGAGATTCTATTGAAATATTTGTCTCAAACCGGTAACTATTAATTACAATTACATTCATTAGTTTTTACTTTTGTTGAAATCATTTATTCATCATCAATGACTAATCACGATGCTTTGAGAAATAACCGAATTGGAGATTAATTATTTAGTTGTGTGTGTCGATGCTCATTACGTAATTATAACCTATCTTGGGTATTATTTTATTTTGTTCAGTTTTCCTTTCTCGTCTCGTTGGGTTGGATATTGGTTTTTTATCTTTTAACACGTGGAGTTATTTAATATTCTACATGTATTCTCGATATGATGTGTGGAAAAAAATAAAATCCTTTTAATCAATAATTCTTCAAATTTATTTTTTGAATCAAAAAACCCACAACACGCCTACCAATCCTGTAATCTGTTTTAGAGGGTGAATCTTTTATGTCCGAGTTCTAATGAACTGCTATTGTATTTCCGTTTTTCCTTTCATATGAGACATTTTTAAAGACATCTGTACTTCAATAAAAATTACAATCGTACCCAGTGGCGTAACGGAAAATAATTGGGCCCCCCGCAAGGTCAGGTGCTGGGCCCCTCTCTCTCTCTAGCCAGATCTTACAATATATATATATATATATAGATAGATAGATACTTGTTAGAAAAATCTGCAAATCTGCGTTCACCAACTACTTCTTACATAAACAACGAAAAAAATTTTAAAAACCGGAATTTGAAATTTCTTTTAAAATAATATTTTATTTAGTTCATTTCAAGTATTGAGAATAACAAAAGTAAACTCGGTTTGCTTTCATAGCTTTCAAAATAAGGACATGTTTGTAGCGATACCAACAAAAATCAAGTAGAAAAAGTCTGCGTTCACTGTTTAGTAGTAACTACAAAAATTATTTAAAAAGGATAATGAGCTATTTAATAGCTGGTTGGATAACCCCGTGTTTTGAAAACCTCCTGAAGTCGTTTCGGCATTGAATTAACAAGTCTAGTGGTTTCTTCGGAGCTCATCTTCTCTCATTCGTCCTTAAGAACACTCTTTTCTAGCAAGTGTGGTGGACGCGGTAGCAAAGTGGTCAAGGTATCGGATCATGGCTGCGTGTCATGAGTTCGAGCCCAGTACCACTGAAAACCCTCAGAGTAGGGGAGCGATGCGCGTTAAATCTGCCGAAAGCTCAAACGTCCTCCTGTTGGTGTGGTAGTTAGGAGAGGAGGTGCCAGCTCATGTGTCGTCCACATCACTTGACCGTGGTTCAAAATTACGCGGTCTGTCGCCAAAAGCCCTCGTGTAGCTGAACAGTGCGACGTTAACATTCCCTCACTATTCTAGCAAGTGTGTGTCTACATATACAAAGGATTGCCAAACCATTACTAAATGTACCTTAAAACATCACGTAAAAATGCTTAATATTAAACTTATAATTGAATACAAAATCAACCGGATCCTGAGTAAACGAAATAAATAATGCATAATATTTATCAAAACGAGAAATTTAACGATTGATAACATGGTAACTTAAATAAAATTGAACACTAAGAAAGACACGAACACTGTTCAATAATTTTCGATTTAAAATTCTTAAGAAAGAAAAAAGGCATCGCTTACCTTATCTTTCATTTCTGAATCCCAGGATGAGCTTCCCTAAAGTTCGATTATATTTTAGCGTAAATTCTGCAACTTTTAATAAGGAGTGTTCTTTGTATGAAGCAAAAATGATTTCAAGAAAAAAAATAATAAACTGATACATTCCATTATGCTTTTTTCTCATTATGCTTCATTTGATTGAATACTAATAACTCTATCATCAAATAATCATTTAAAATGCTCTCTCTGCTTTTTCACGTATCGTTTTCTATTTTACTTGAAAAAAGCATAACAGATGTATGTTATTAACGACTTCGTTAAATGAAAATGAAATACATGGGGGGGGGGGGGAGGCAAAGACGCCAAGAAGTTACGTTGCTACTTCGTAAAAAGTAAATCATGTCTTTTTTTTTCTCCCTACAGCAAAGTGTATGAAAAATCAGGGATGAATTTTTATATCCCTAGCATTTCTCCGATTCTCCGTCTGACTTATGTTTTATTTGTTAGTAATTCAGGTTTAAAAAGAAAACCCACTAAAGGAAAGTATCTCTCGTCGCCTTGATTACACCAAATAAAAAAATGTTTTTTGATTTGGCTAAAGGATTAAAGATATTTAATGAGCGTATTAAAATTTTAATTATAAATGACGTTAGATCGCTAATTGGAAAATCGCTTAAAAATTCGATTTTAAAAAGTGTGTAGGAAATTTTGAGAAAATCTACGTAATGGCGTCAGTCAGGCTTTTGCCCCCCCCCCCCGCAGTGCGGGGGTTGCGGAGGTGTACGTTACGCCACTGGTCGAACCTCTGCTTTAAAAAGTTGCCAAATTTTTTTTAAAAAATTCATTTTGAGGAAAATTCGTTGAATAGATTCACAATTAATATACTTTATAAACCACATGAAACAAATTTTAAATTCATTGACACTATATATTAAAAAGTAATTATTCATACCTTTTTTTTTTGTAAATTGATATCAATTTATTTTATACACATTCCCATCAAAAAGAAATCTGCAAAGACATTGTCTAGAAACACACTGTATTTTACACTTTAAAAAAAATTAATATTAAATTAAAGAATTTTTTCTCGGTATCTGATATTAACAAAATTTAAAAATTTTTAAGTGAGAACTTACAAGAAGAAAAAATCAATTCATTTTATCAGTATAAAAAACTTTTAAATTGCTCTAACCACCAGTATCATGTTCAATTTCCCCCATCCAACAAATTTTTTCGCCTTGATTCTAAGCCACATCTGGTTTGAGTAGAATTAACATCGAGAAAAAAGCACGGTTAAGATTCGAACAAATACGGTAATTGTAAAAAAAAATTTGACTTTATAGTAATAAATAATTAAGTCTTAAATATTACTGGAATCACGGATAAGATACTTGAATACATTAGGATTTTTCCATTGCACATTGAAGTTTTTTGTAGTTTCAAATGCCACCTATCTGCCCACGAAATTCATCATGGTATCTGGGTAGATTGTACGCCTGTCGTTAGCTATAGATTTGAGTACCATGCGGGTGACAGTACGATTTGGCGCAGTTCCACCTCAATTTGAGGTAGAACACACTGGGAGTGGTCAGAGGCCTCCCACCTCTCTTCCTCTGTGAAGGCACTTTTTATTTGCAAACATCCATGCTTTCTCCGGGATTAGAATCCAGACCCTACGGAACAACAGTCAGCGTCGCTAACCACTATACCGGATGGGTGATTTAAGTAAAAACACTTACATAAGTCTAAATATTTCTTCATAAAAAAATATTCTTTCACTTTATATTTTTATAGGAATTTCAATTGATTTCTTTTAATATTACGTACTTACAAATTGACATATGGTCTGATGGGGAAAAAAATACTTTCATCTTTTCTTCGAACGATGAATCAAATAATACCTTTCAAATGAACATAATTTTTGATAAAAAAAAAAAGTCCCTGTAAATTACTTTTATTTACATAAATGATAAATGCTTCAAAAAGTAGTATTTTATTTAAATTTCTCTGAAGTAAATTTTGACACGTTTCGGCATGAGCTTCTTTCTTAGCGGACATGAAAATGGACTCATTTTTCTAAGCGGAGATAAAAACGACTCAAACTGTGCTGTTGAAGAAAATATTACACTTAACTTTCAAAGTATCATATTTCTTTCTTTTTATTTTCTTTTTAACACAAAGAAAACTTAAATCATTTCACGCTACATCACCATGCGAATATTAAATTAATTTTGAAATGTAATACCTAACTAATTATCATATTCAAAGGAAAGAAGAATCTTGTTGTGATCAGAATACTCAACAATAAATTTTAATGCAAATACTTCTTTTCCTCGTATCGCATTTTCATCTTTATCATAAAAAAAAAACTTTGAAAGACGTCGTAAAGGTGACACAAAAAATATGAATATACATTTTTAAATTTCGTATATATTCATAATAGTAAAAATAACTAACTGATGCATCCAAATCAGACATAGTAATAATATAGTTAAATAATTTGCATTAGCATTTCCTTGCTATATTTTCTATCTTATGACAGCTGTATATTTTAAAACGCCATTAACAGTTAATTATATTCTTGTACAGCTCAAATATACGAGTCGAGCAATAAATCATTTGTTACTATATTTTTTAAAATTCTTACAATAATATCATATTTAAATAGTACATTTTGTTTAAAAGCTCCTTCATTAGCTTTACAAAAATTATTTTTTCTAAAAATGACATGATTGTTGCTGAGATTTATCTAATGAATTCGAAAAAGTTATCATTCATTATTAGTGTCGCGAACGTCGCTAATGGCCTGTCATATTTTTGACGTTCTGAAAATTGATACCCGAACCTGAAATGAATGTTTTTCAATTTTTCTTATTTCAATAAACGTATTTGAAGTACAAAAAAAAAAAATTATAGTTTAAAAAAAATGGGATAAATCAAAAATAAAATTTCACTAAATTGAGATTCTGAAAAGGTTTCTAATTTGCGAAATTACATTGAATACATTTAAAATGTTTTAGCAAATCCAAGCTCTTATGTAATGACAAAATAAATTCAATCATAAAAACAAAGTTCTTCCAATTTGAATAGTTTAACTGCAGTTATACCTCGACTTACGCTCTCCCGGAGCTACGCTATTTTCAAATCTCGTAGATTCGTCTTTTATTTGAGCACTATACAACTCTATTACTCATTCCCCGCTTCCTGTTTAGATAATGTACATGTTCGGACGTATCGCGCGGAATCGACTTTAAACCATTGATCTTTATTTTTAATTATTAATTTGTTAATGTGATAGAAGTCCAGGCGAATAAACTTAGAAATGGATAGTGATGACGTTCAAGAACTGCAGGATTCCCACAATCAGAAGCGGACAATTGATGAGCTCACAAAAATGCATGAGCATAAGCAAGACATTGAAGAACTTGAATCTTCAGAACCATTTAAATCAGAAGATCGAATGACGGTTGGGAACTTGACAGATTGAGTGATTGAATTTTTACGTCGCATTGTTCAGCTACATGAGGGCGTTTGGCGACGGACCTCCTAATTTTGAACCATGGTCAAGTGACGAGGACGACACCTGAACTGGCCCCCCCCCCCTCTGGAACTTGACAGAAGATCTCGGTTTAATTGAAAAAGAGTTACATGTTTTAGAAAATATAGATTTCAATGAAGAGAGTATTTTTTCATCAAAATAAAGTAAAAAACATATTACCATGTTTCTCTCGCTCGAGGAAATTTTACGGGGAAAAAATCTTTGAGCTGGCAGACAACTTAGATTTTACGAAACCTTCTACATCAAAATAACTTCGGTTTACCATTTTGTGTATTTGTGTTATCTTAGAATTTATTAAATACTTTTTCTAAATTATTATTTTCTTTCGTCTCTGGCCCCAACTAAAAATAATTATTTATATACGAAATTATATCCCGACTTACCCGAATTCGACTGTCACTCAGTCCCACCTCTGGCGAAGTTTGGGGTATTACTGTATTTATTACCTTGTTGAAAATTCAAAAGGTATTGAGGATTTTGAAAGGTATCTTAAAAACTCTATGTGCAATATGAAAAAGAAGATAAAAAATGTTTAAACTGAAAGAAAATTAATTGAATAGTATTGCATCAGTAAGAAGTATTCAGCAAATATTGCATCAAATAAATGGACTTTTTTATAGTTCCGAAATTTGAAATAATAATTTGATAGTTTAAATAGATTTTCATGTCAACTTATTTAAAATTTTTGCTATTTATACAATTTTTTTACTTTGTAAATTTATCTATAAAATGGGATATCCAATTTATTACTTTAGCAGTATTACTTTTCTTAAAAAATTTAATAAATAACCTTAAATCTTATATACATTGCCACTACGCTTAATAGTGGCACATTGGAAAATCGGAATCACAATAAGCAATACTTCGAACTTAAGCAATAGGTGGGGCTGAGTGATAACCGCGTAAGTCGAATTCGCGTATGTTGGGGTAGGATTTCGCATATAAATGCTTACAAATTATGTTTAGTTGGGGCTGAAGACAAAAGAAAATAATTTAGAACATACGTTACTAACCTTTTTTGAACTGGTGCCCTCTTTTCTAGTGAATATTTCGATACTGCCCCCTCCCCTCTAGAGAAATAAGAGTGTACACATAAAACATGTTGGAAACAAGAGTTAAATTTTTTTTAAATATTCTACTACTAATAGAATACATTTTTTAATTTAATTCTTTTTTCTAAAGTCCCAATTTTTTTACTTGTGAATCTGAAATAAATATTGCCACAAATATATTTAAATGTGTAATAATATACATTTTAGTCATAGATAGGATATTTTATTGGAATTGAAACGCACGCTACTGAATTTCTCATCATTTAAAAGAGTGGAACAAAAATTTCAGCTTACCTGTTACAAAGACAGGCAGGGTTCTGTGATGCGAAGTAATTTTCATAATAAACTATTGTTTTCAAAATAAATATAAATTGACAGTTTAAGCCTTTGAAGAATCATACATTAATTTCTCGTTAATATATTTAATTATGTTTCTTGTAGATAATATGCGTAATGAAATGCAGTGGACGAAACATTTTTCCTACTGCTCACAGGCAAAGACAATTCGTGCTTTACAGAAATAAAATACATTATATCATTCAGTTTAGTGTAGCTCTGAACGTAATGTAATCATCCACTTCCCGAACTACTGAACTATGTGAATTTTTGTACATGTGATATAGAAATGATTTAAAAATACATACAATCAACATAATTAACAGTATTAAAGGTTACTTTTGTTAGTACATAATCAGCGTGTTTTTTAAGTCTTTTTTAATTTGGTTAATCTGCCCAAACCCCTCCGTGTCATCTCAACGCCCCCTAATTTTCTTTTGTCCTTTACAGCCCCTTTCTATGGGTCCCTCAAACGCCCACAAAGGGGCGTTATCGCCCACGTTGAGAACCTATGATGTAGAAAAACAAAGTTTGATAAAGTTTTAGATAACACAAATACAAAATTGCAATCCGAAATATTTAGACGTAGAAGGTTTCATAAAATCTAAAAGGTAGTGTGCCGGCTCAAAGATTTCTTTTTCTACCGCAAAATTTCCTCGTAGCATGCTAATACATTTTTGTATTCCTTGTTTTGTTTTTAAGGTATCCGACTACCCTAAAACTGTAAATTTTGCTAAAAATTGACAATTTTTTATGATTTTATTTTATGGGCCATCTTATTAGCTTTATAAAAATACCAAGTTTATCATTTTCCGTTCACTAGAACAAAAACTACAAGTGTTTTAGTAAAAGCAGATGCCATTACTTTAAGCAAGATGTCATACTTTAAAACGCGTTTTACTCGAAATGTGATTTTTTGAAAATAATCAAACGGGGTCAGCGATTGCTAAAAAAGTTTTGAACATAATTAGCTGAAATTTTTTCTCTAAGTTTTGTATAATAATAGAATTGTTTTAACCTTCAGATTTATCAATCACTGTTTTATTACAAAATTTACAGTCCCTTATGTGAATATAATCACTGTCTTTTTAAGCATTTTCATATAGTAACCGAGATAAAGTGCTCTAGTTTTTGTAAAAAAGAAAATATCTCTTATCCTGAAGGTCATTTCAAAATTGAATAATATAGCAACACATTAGATGGAAAAAATTGAAAATTTGTTCATAAACCTTTGGTACAGAATGGGCCGCGTTTATGCTATTTTTTAACAATTTTTACCTATTTTTTCCCATTTTAGTAATAATAATTTCTTTTTCTCTTCTTAATTTTAGCACATTTTTCTTAAAATAACAAAAAACATCCCCATATCTCCTTTTTTTTAAAGTTGTCGCAACCAGTCGGACACCTTAAGAAAAAACGCTAATCTGATGACTATATTTTCTAAAATTTGTAACCCTTTTTCAATTTAACAGAGGCCTTCTATCAAATTCCCAAAAGTCATTCGATCTTTTAATTGAACTGGGTATAAATACTCAAGTTCATCAATGCCTTTCCTTCGCTCATGTATTTCTATGAGCTTATCATCTGATTGTGGGAATCCAGCAGTTATTGAACGCTATCATTATCCACTTCTAAATTTATTTGAGGGGCAAAATAAACAACTTCTTCAATCACATTCACTTTTAACAATTTTTCCCTCCTCAAACAAAAAACGAATCGACGATATTTGAAAGTCGCGTAATTTCTGGTTCGTGTGTCACTGTATTGCAATTAGAACAATCAGTTCATTATACACTATTCTATGTGTGATATTGAATAAACAGAAAATAATTGCAGTATAACTATGATGGCGCGCCGCTACGAATAGAGGGATTTATCACAATTACTTCAATGAGAACTAACGCAGAAATAATTTGTTTTCTAATATTCAGACTTACTGGCTAAATGAATATGTATAAGAATTATAATATGTTTATAAAAACTTTCAAAGATTATGACGTAAGTCATTTAAATCTCGTCTTCATTGCAACCAGGAAAAACAACTGGATTATATATATAATTATACTGTAAAACGGAAGGAGGCGCACAAATCTATATTAAGATTCTTTTTAAGGAGCAAGAATTCAACATTATAGATCCAGACATGCCCCCGAGATATCATGTTACATCTGCTCTTGTGGATGATCATATTAATTTCATTTAATGTTCCTTTTGTACTAATTTGTGTCTATTGAAAAAGTAACAAACATTCATCTCTCATTTAACGAACATATTCTGGTTAACCACAGTGATATATATAATTATATTTGTGTTAATGTATATGTTCATAAGAATTACACAGTTCCCTTGAATAAAATGTAATACCAGTGAAAGTTTTTAAAAATTTCACGTTTCTATATTAAGAATACGGAAAAAGAAACTTACCCTGTTAGCAATTTTTTTCTGTAATGCCTTGTCAAAAACATGTGTTAGAAATTACTACATTTCTTAATTTACAGTATCTATTAAAAACTCTCCTCTACTGAATGATTGTGTATTAAATTATAGTTTTTAATAAATACTGAAAATTAAGAAAAATTTAATATTTTCTAACACATGTAAGCATGAAAGAAAAAAATGAGATTTTGTCTGAGTGTTATAATATATTAATATTTTTTATAATATAATAAAAATATTTATATTATATAATAATTTCATCATAATATAAATATTTATAAATATTTCATTGAAATCAAATTATAATCTTGTAGACTAAAAGTTAATGGATTTTACAATTCTGAATAATTTAATGGTTCTATGCTGAGGTGATTAACAGTGGCATTGCCAGTAGAAATAATTGTTAAACATAATTGTTTGAAGATAATATAAGGTATATGAATTTACATGTGTAATCATGTTTTTCTATTCGTACGTTTCTGATGTTTCTGAAAATGTATTTTTAAATTTTTTTTCCTCCTCTCTGTGTGCAGTCATTACTCTAGAATGTTTTTACGTGGTTTTATTTAAAGTAATAAAATTCCTAATAACCTTACTGTTGTTAGATATCTTAAGCAATTCTTATATATATATCTATATATACAGGGTGTTTCATAAATGATGGAGTAACTTTAAGGGTGATAGTACACATCAAGACGAGTAATAGTAAATAGGAAACCAAGTGTCCCAAACGTCTTCCGAAGGAGAAAGGCGCCATCAAAGTTTAGGTCCTAAATTTCAAATGATGATAAAAAACGGGAAAATGGATCGATTCATTTGCGGTTTTCACTAAAAGCATTCTTTAAATTAGTATTTTCATTAAAAAAAGTTTTAAAGACAAAGTTAAAAAATGCCGTTAGAGGCGCTCTAGACTTTGGAG
Organism: Trichonephila clavata; assembly: GCA_019973975.1. NCBI lineage: Eukaryota > Metazoa > Arthropoda > Arachnida > Araneae > Nephilidae > Trichonephila > Trichonephila clavata. The sequence goes on along the minus strand of BMAO01036596.1, from coordinate 830 downwards.
TACCGAACAACTACCTTTTACCAGTATTTTTTTTATTTTGTTAAATGTTTACAAAAGCTTAGATTTTAACTTGAATTTGAGCGCAAAATTGAAACCATCGGGAGCGGTTAAGTGGCGCAAATGTAACCGCGTTTAGGAGGAAAAATTGAAATGCTCGTATGTAATGATCAAAATAAAAAACGATAAAGCAAACTTTAAGAGGCGATAGTACAACACCAAAACAAGTAACATTCATCAAGAAATCATACTCGTAATTTTAACCGAAGGTGATAGAGGGCGCTGAAACAGATTTCGTTTTAAGAGACAAAAAGGAAACAAAGAACATTTACGTTATAAAAAAAAGTTTAATTAGAAATTATTACAATATCTGTTCGAAACACTGACCATTAGAGGCGATGCATGCGGTACAACGGCGAAGAAGGGATTCACGAACCCTCTGAAACACGCCAGGAGTATCGCGCACCTCTCTGCAGCTGCCGAAAGTCTGGCGACGAGTTCTTCTGCAGTTTCGATAGGAGTCTCATACATAAGACTCTTCAAGTGTCCCCACAAAAGAAATCCAGGCATGAAAGATCGGGCGATCGCGCTGGCCAAGGGACAGGACCACTTCGCCAATCCATTGATTTGGAAAGGTTGCGTTTAGATAATTTCGCACCTCTGGCGCAAAATGAGCTGTGCTCCATCCTGCTGGAACCACATTACTCGCCGGATACGAGGGGGAACATCTGTTATCATTTCCGCAGCCTGTTGCAGAAAGGTAGATATATTTTTTCCATCCAGCGTTCTGGCAAGATAAGTGTCCAAGTAGAGGTCACCAATTATTCCTGCCC